>VZUI01049734.1:0-60623 GCA_013401135.1 Cettia cetti
GCCTCTCTCATTGTCCCAGCCTTGGCCAGCAGCGTGTCCATCTTCAGAGCCATCAGGGACTGGCTCTGCTGGACATGATGGAAGCTTCCAGCAGCTTCTCACAGAAGCCACCTCTGTGGCCCTGCCACTACCAAAAACCACGCTGTGCAAAACCAACACAGATGTTTAGATAATTTGTTTTTTAAAACATAGAATCTGTGTTTGAATGTCTCTGTTCTGCTCAGCTAAAAGAGATGGCAGACATCCTGTTCTCACTGGTACTAAATGAAAGTATTTGAGAGGAAAGGCTGAAATTAATTTCCTGATAGGCAGCATTTACTTCATAAAAGTACTTAAAGATGAATTCCCAAAAGCAATTTTGTTTTTCATTTCTGTGAGGTTGTGTTACTCAAATCAACTGTCTAGAAATCCTGCTTGTTAAGGAGCTTCTGTTCCACACTGTAGTTTGTAATTTATAGAGGAGAAGTTTTGAGCCAAATTCAGTATATCTGTGTTCCCTACCAAAGGCAGTGTAATATGTGCTTATAATTTTTGTCCTAAATACAGGATTGGGGCTTTTTGTGGCCAAGTGATTGAAGACTTTTACTACCAGTTGTGTTGTGAGATTTTAGGGGAAATATCAGTGTCTGAGCTGTACCTGATACAGTTTGATTATGGTTTGTATCATAAACCATATATTTAGATATTTTGGGCTGGACAGAGCCCTCTTCTTGTCTGGTATTTCTTCTGTAGAACCTGCTTTAACAGCTAGCTGACCGTGCCTGGCTGTTTCAGAACCACTATTTCCCTGGCATATTTGGAGGAGTCCTAAATGCATCAGTCCTTGTTTGGGAAGTTTCCTTTTGGTTCTGCCTGACTCCCACCTTGAAATGTAGGGGCACAGACTTCTGTGTCATTTGGTGGAATAAAACTTGTTTCTTTTCTTGGTTTTGCCTTGGAGATAAGTATACTATTTTTATCCTCAGAGTAGAGCACAGGAGTAAAATCTTCACTGTGCTGTCAACGTGTCTCATCTGAGGCTTGTTTACAACTGCTTGGGATGCAAAAAGGGTTCTCTGTGCAACAGTGCAATTCTCTGTCCTTCTGCTGACACCATCCAAAATTCTCATAGATAACCACAACAATGTGCAGAAAGGCTGTTTAAAGAAAGGGCAAAAATCACAGCCTGGGTAGATGGTGCTCTTCATTGTGAAATAGGAAGGCATGACGGTAAGGTGCAGCATCAGCAGTTTTATTTATAATTTAATCCCTCCAAGACTTTTCCTGCACTGTGTGAGAAGTGCTGTGAGTGAGGTCCCGCAGGAAGCGTGGCGTTGTTCGTCATCGCCGTGCCTCGGGGTGATGTCACTGACTCACGGGAGCATTTGGGGTGTCTGTACTGTCATGGTGGCCTGGCAATACCCTTTCCTGGACTCCTTTGGCATTTTTCCCCAAGTGTTCCACACTGTTGCTGGAAGCAAAAGCTTTTGAGCAATTTCCAAAGACAAAGCAGTGCATTGTGGGCCAGCGCTGGGAGGACTGGATCAACAAGTTTGGCAGCAGCAGCTTTGGCTTCCTGCCTACCCTGGATAGGCACCAGTAGAGATTGCCTTAGTCTCCCAGTGAGTTTGAGCTGAAGGTCCCAGCCTAGGTCCTGAAAGTCATGTGTGTGCAACTGCTGTGCCTGGCAGAGGATCTGCTTCTGTAGTAAACCGTAGTTTTGTTATCCTGGATGTTTGCAGTAGTTATCTTTTATCTGCTTTAGGAAGGTGGATGTTCTATTTGGTTTCAGTGTCCTGGAGAGTGGTAAATTGTACAAATTTGTTAAAATATCAAAGAATCCTGTTTACCTTTCAGTTTTCTGTTGTCTATTTAATCTTTTTTCATTCTGAGTCATCCAGGGGCAGTTAACTGGTGTTCTGAAGTGTCCTTTTCTGCGTGTTTTTGAAATACCAACTCCATGTTCTTTGTTGTGCCTGTACCTTAATACTGACTCCATATGTCTTCTGTGACTTCCCCTTTGCAAATAGGCTTCATCTTGTAATACAATGCATCAGGACCACCACTTGGGGTCTAGGGGTTTCCTGGGGGAGCAGGACACCACTTGCCTGTGTCTCACTGCACAGTTATGCTCTGTTTGTGCCTAATCTTGTATCTGCATAAGGAACAACTTTGTCGTGCTGCTTATATAATCAGGTTTATTTGTTTTATGTCCTTTTCTGACATGAGATGTCTAATAATTAAAGCTGGTGCTTATTTCAGTACTTTTTCCCTAAAAGTAGAGCCTTTTGCTCCCTAGCTGGCCTACGAAAAGGAGAATAGTTCTTTTTTTCACCTCCCTTTGTGTGTTTAGGTCCATTCATACGTATCCAATGCATTCTTCCCAAGTGTGATTAGTGCCGTTATCTGCAGAGAGACCAGAGGAAAGGAAGTAGTCTTAGAAGTATCTGTCAAGAATGTGAGTTGGACCAAACCTACCAAATCAGAACTTTAAGTAGTCTGAGCAAATTCTTCTTTCCTTTTATTTTTTTTTCTGCTGAAGGTGTTGCCTTCTGTGTACATTGCAAGTGGGCTGATGTTCTGGTTATGTTAAAGAGGTCCAGACCATGAAAGAGCTGAAAAACTACTTTAAAACAGTTCAGTCCCTTCAGATCTTCTGCATGTATAATATGATCTAAATGATCTTAATTTTTTAATATATCTTAATTTTAAAATATTAAAAGTTGCAGTCCTTCCCAGCCTGTTCCTGTTGAAGTGAAATGAGTGATTTCAGTAGTGGAAAGCTAGTGCCAGATATGGAAGAATAGTACCTGATGCAGATTTGTTCACTCAGTGTTTTCAAAGTTTTGGGTTTTTTTCTCTGTAACACACACATGATATATTTTATATGTAATGTTTGGAGATGGAATTTTGGAAGATTTTGTGAAGGCACGCTCCAAAAATAAGGCGAATCTTCTCTCTAGTGAAGAAATACATCTTGGAATAAGGATAGGGATGGATTTATTCTAAAGAGGACACGACATGCAAAGGCAAATCCTAAATTTCTTCTTTAGAAGAATTCAAAATTCTGTTACAATAAAAAAAAATCACTTCCACAAAGATATTTTTAGGCTGAACTGTCTTTGTGTTGTATCACAAATAACCAGCAGTGAAATTACTGACCTTATTCTGTGAATGGGAAGTCTGATTTTTCTTCCCTGCTTACCTATTTAATTCATATAACTGTGTGTCAGAGGACAGCTAGCACAGGTTTAAAGCCTTAACCCAGCTGAACAGGTGGGTCTCCTCTTGGAAGGAAAGCTCTGATAGTAGCTCTGTATGTGCTGGAATATATCAACTGTAAGAAGTAAAGACTCAGTGTTTACCAGTTGCTCTGCTAGATAATTGAAATAGTCATATTTCTTTGTCTAAAGGTATGCAACAGCCAAGTTCAAAATACTTTGTGTAACTACGTGTGTTCAAATACATAACAAGTAGGTTAGCCCTTTTACTGTACTATAACAACAAAAACAGTTTTATTTCCCACTTTATTTTTTGATCTTATTAATTATCATGGTGCTGTTGGGTTTTGGTTTTTTTGGTTTTTTTTTTTTTTTTTGCTATAGTATATTTATATGCCTGTTGCTGTGCAACTTACATTATTTTTTTTTTAATTGTATCAAATCAAGTCCCAGTAAATCTGCAAAGCAAAGGAAGTAAATTTTAATGGAAAAACTAATAGTGCCTGCCAAATTGAGAAGAGTGAGGAAGTATAAGCTGGTATGTGAAAATCAACAGGCATCAGTTTCCTTATGGCTATGTGAGGCATGATTGAAAGAGTCTTATTTTTAAGCTGGATGTTCCAGTGCATGGAGAATGGGAGTGGCAGGGGTGGGGTGGTTTTAGGTAGTTGGCTTGCCTAATAAAAGAAAATACTGATACACAATTCAGTTGACAGGTCCAGTGTATTGTTTTCTTTACTTTTTTTTTTAAATTTTTTTTTTGAATATGCTGATTTGCTCCCTCAGGTATCAGGTGCATGATGTGAAAAGCGGCCAGAGTGTTCTTTGCAGAAAGACGTGTTGTCTTTGCACAATTAAAGAATTAACACCATGCTGCTGTCACACGGGACCTGGGGCTGTGGCCAACAGGGAAAAGAGGGAAAAGAGGTGTAAAGATGAGCACTGTGCATGTCCCAGGTAGCAGGGAACAAGGTGCACTTTATTATTGCTAAATTTTGAGGTGTTCTCCTATGACAGAAGACGTAGTCATGGGCACACTGTGTTCCTCCAGTGCCCATTAGTAAGGAAGTGTGTCAATGGAAGTGGCTGCTGCTGCTCTGCTCCATCAGTGCTGAGGTACAGCCAGCACCCAGTCACATGGCTGGATAGGGACAGTCACACAGGAAAGTGGCAAAAATCCCCACGTATGCCAGGTTTATTTTCCCTTAAAAACATGTCTAGGTAGGAGATGGGAGAGGCTGAGAAGCCTGGAACATGTTCACCATTTGCAGTCACGTAGTATCAAAATACTTGTGCTGTGACGAGCAGTTTTATGTAAACTGTGAGTTTAGGTTTAAATAAAACAAACTTCCTTTTTCCTACTCCAGAAGTACAGCTGCTGCAGAGTACATGGAGTGCTGTGTGTGAAACAGGAGAAAATACCAAACCTGTTGATGTTAGAACAATTCATAATTGTAGTGTGCTTCAGGCTCTGTGACTTAAGATACATTTTAGAATATTCTATGGGTGATTTAATTCAGTTTAATTGAAGCTGTGTTTGACTAGTGGCTTATCCAGAACTTTTCTCCCCCCCTCATGGTAGGTTTTCTGCATAATAATTGAAGTGTTTCTGTGTACACTTTCGTATTAGCTTAGTCCAGATTTTAATTTTACTGTGCAAATTATAGGGTTTTTATTCCCTGAATTCAGTTTCATTTTTGTGTCATAATTGCAAAACTCTATTCATTTTTGAGGGTTCCTTAAGCTATTTTAGAAGTGGTTTGGTTCTTTTTTTTTTTTTTTACAGAAAAACATAAATAATAGTTTGTTGACTTTCCCAAAATACAGCAGTGGCACGATGAGATCATGCCAACTAAAAATAATGCATGACTTTGAATGAAGCTATCTTACATGACAAATTATGTGTTCAACATTTGTGTAATATACAAATTGGTTGGAGAAATTAAAAATATCTTTAGGTCTGAAAACTCATTAAAAAGTAAATGGGAATGGTTTTTGCAGATGACTGACTTCATTCAAATTGCTGATGAAAAATTGATTAACAATTTACAGGATATGATGTGAGTAGGGAGACTTATAAAGCTTTTCAGCAGATTAAAATATGCTACTTGTGTTTCATTGAGAAATTTACTCATCAGTCTTTCTACTGACAATCTTCTGTAATCTTCACTGAAATTATTTATTATTCGGTACAATAAACTTAGAAAACCTGTTTAATAGTTTGAATGAAGAATTTGACATGCATTTTGTGTTAGATTTTCAAAAAAAACTGTGTGTAGATGAATTCATATACAAATAATTTAACTAAATACTTAGATGTCTACTTTAATATGCTTTATATATAATTACAGGAACATTGAAATCTTGGGAGCCTAAAATTAGAACTCCCAGCTGTGCCCTAGGCTGCAGGTGCACGTGTGCATGACACACTTCTCTTTGGTATCTGCTGCTCAGTTTTTATCCTTGGGTACGATACAGACATTTCCCAGAACTGTTAAATTTTAGAGAACTAAAATTTAGTGTTTCATTCTGCATCGTGGCAGGAGAGGGAAGAAGGGCTCTGGGGGAACTGCTGTGCCCATAGGCTTGCACAAGGATGGCTGTTTGGATTTGCCAACTGTGTGTGCACAGAGTGTTGCTGCCTTCAGCAAACCTTTCTGCTGGAGATGAAGCTCGAGAGGATGGTGCAGGGGATGGGGTTTTGGGGACACAACACAGCTGAACCTGTGGAAAAGAGGTAGGTCATCCTTTGCCCCTTCGCCAGGGCAATCTGACTTGAATTTGAGAACAGCAAAGTAAAATCTCCAGAGCTGTAGCTTTGGAAAGACAGACTGTCATGAGTTTTTAAAGGAGACCGAAGAGGGGTCTCCCCTTTCAGAGATGAACCAAGCATTCTAACACTGGTGGAGTTTTATGACAGTGATCAAATCTGGTAATGCAGCTCCTGTGCCTAGTTAAACTAGATTGTGGAGTTTTTTAGTCTTGAACTGAAAGTCATTTCTCTGAGCCAAAACTTTGAGGTTTGAGTATTCAATAAAATGCTGGGTAATTGTTGTATTTGCTGAAGTGGAAAACACAGTCAAAACAGTTAATCAAGTCTTCAGCTGTTCCCTCCTTTAGCTGATCAATCAGCAACTACTCAGTGAAACAAAGTTCATGCACTTTTTGCTCAGAACCCAAGGAGAGCTCTGCCTTTCAAATGTCCCCTCAAGTAGCTGGACTTCCAAAGCTGTATGTGCAGGAAATGTAAGTTATTTAATGTACAGAGCAGAGTTGGCAAGGAATTTTAAGAATGGGTTACCTAGAAGAAAATACTTCAGTAATGCTTCCCTCTGAACCTAAATGGAACAGCTCAGATATGGGAATGTGAGTTTGGTTTGTTTTGTATTAAAAGGCTGTTTTGTATCTGAGGCAACATAAGCATAAACCTTACGGGAGAGATTTTTTTTAAAACAGTGTTTCTGTGTGTAGATTTGATTATTTTATGGTTTGTTTGTTGATCATATGTATGTTTTTTGCAGGCACAAATTTGTTAGGCCTGCACATATGGTTCATAAAATACTTGTGTTCTATTAATACCTAAATGTTCATTAGTTGAAATTTTGCAGAAAACCCTCAAGTATGTATGTTTGACTAGAATCTCTTTCTTTGGTTCAAAACTTGTGTAAACCGGAGCACTCTAATTTCTATATGGTTTTAGTTATTTTGTTCACAGTATCTGTTTAGAAATAGTCTTCTTTTGTTATCATCTTGCATGGTACACAGTAAAAAAAGTGCAGTAGTTTAATTTTACGTCAGCATTGATAAGTATACAAAAACACATCTGTTCGTGAATGATAAGCACTTGAGTGTTTCTCCAAAATAGTTTGAAGATATTGTTTAGAAAATAATGGTTTAGTTGCAGAAGGTGAAATCTTTGTGTATAAAAGGGAAGTTTTGAGGACCTAACTTGGATTTTATTTCTTTTACTAAAACATATCAGTTAAAATAAGGGCTGTATTACTTTAGATAGATGGGAGCTTTATTTAAGATAACCAGGTTAGTTATGATACACTGCAGTGCTGTTAGTAGCTGCCTCAGTTTGCAGCCAAGATTCTCCTTCTGCCTGAAGATTACTTGGTATTGTCAGTTAATGTCAGCAATAGATTCAGCAGGACTTACCTGCTGTGCAGATTTCTTGGCAGAAGTTTAGTTTTTTGGGCCAACTGCAAGTCTGGTGGTAACAGCTGAAATTTGCCTGGTGTTGGTACAGTCTGTTTCATGTGGTCCTCAGTGCTGGTTTGTCGCCTTCCTTCTCCCTCCTCGTGCCTCTTCCTCAGATCACAAGCTCTTAAAAAGAGTAATTTGGGAGGTTTTGTCTACTTTCAGACACTTAATGACATGTTCACCACAGCATAAAGGGTAAAACAGTAAAAATATTATTTTATCAGGATCTGAGAGTACCTGAGACACGTGTTACAAGCAAATTATGGGAGTTACCACAAAATGTCTTTTCCTGCAAGATGTCAGCTACTTTGTTACTACAACTATGGTGTTTTCTCCCCTTTTCAAAAAATTTTCAGATGTTAGTGGAGAGTTCTGTTATCTTACATAAAAGTTCTAGTAAAAGCCTGCCTGTAGAGAAAGAGATCTACCAGTTATGTTAAAACAACGTGTACTCTCACGTTTTTTACCTTAGTATGATCAAGACTAATTACCTTCTAATGAGAAGACAAAACCCAGCTAGTACAGAGCAAATGTATTCAAGACAGCTGTTGGTTGACATAATTTAAACTTACTTGGTCCATGAAGTAAATAGTTCAAACAATCCAGATTTTGGCAACACTTCAAAATAATGGGATCTATTTACAATTTCCTTATATAGTACTTCTGAAACAGTTCTCTGATGTCTTAATGGAAAACCTAATAAATTGATAAATGTTGATACATTTGGTTAAGGTGGATTTGGATCAGACTCCACTAAAAAAATGAATTCTGTGTTTGGGATGTTGTAAAGATAATGGGGGGTTATATCTGGACTGTCAGTATAAATTTAATAGTGTAGGGCATTGTGATTTTAATGCATCTAACATTAACTATAGTGATTAAAATTATTCTGGAAGTATAACCAGGTTGGTGTAGAGCTGAAGGCATGTTTTGCTGTTCTGTGGCATCTTTGTAGCCAAAACCTTTTATTGTTCACATCAGGCATCAGCCTTACAATGTCCATTGTCAAATTACACTTAGTGGTGAGTAGTATGTACATCTTTGTTACAAATCAGGCTTGGACTTTAAAAACTAATTTTAATAAACAGATGTTTATGCTGAGAATGGATAGGGGAGAAAGAGCATTAGCAATGTTCTGGCTTAAAAATATTTCTGCAGAGCTTTTACATACTCCTTTTGCTTTTTTTTGATCAAATTTTCTATTCTTTTGTCATAACCTTGACAGTTTGTTCTTTGCCTTTTCACCTTTTGGTAGTTTTGCTTTCTCTTCCTCTGATTCAGTTTTCACTTTCCTCCTTTGAACTGCAATAAGCAGACTTCTCACAAGTAGGAAACTGGTGTTCTGGTCTCTGTACAGAGGCTGCCTTTACTCTTTTCCTCCAGCATTTGCTGTCCTGGAGAAGATCTTAACATCACTTTTTTTGTTGATATTTAATTTAATTTCTAGAATGGATGTTGTCTTATTAGATACTAGGATAGATGTACTGTGCAATGGTCCCAGTCTGAAAAGAGACATGCAAGATTTGTAGGGAATTTGATAAATTTGGGGAGTTAAAAAAGAAAAAGCCAATTAAAATACGTAGCTGCAGTAGTCACTGAAATCTAGTGGCTATATAAATGCAAGCTGCTGGCCTGTTCTCTAACTGAGGTAGTTTTAGCCTGTTTTATGTGTTCTGTTATGTGTGATATTAAGTAATAGGATTGAGAGTAAGCAGACACAGTTTTGATGAGCATGAGTTTCTATCCTGAAAGAGAATGCTGGAAATACTAAGAAATTATTCAATCATTTGTGTGTTTCCACAATGTGTTTCAAAGAAGAGATGGCAGATCAGTGTAAGAAAACTTTGCAGATGAGGCATGATGAGCTTCATTTTACTTGATGTACAATATGCAAAATTATCCATTATTGCTTTTTCATTTTTTTCTTTTTTTTGTTAGAAAATGATCCTACATTGACCTTTTCCAAGTAAGAAGCATTTTCCTTATTACATGCTCAAGAACTGATGCAGTTATCTCAGAATTGTGTATGGCATGGGCTTGTTCTGATCTTAGTAAAGAGTGCAGTAATGCATCATTTAAAGTTATTTTTTTAAAAAACTCAGTTACATTTGAAAGGAAAAGTGAATTCTTGAAATCACAGTGTCTAGAGGCTTCCTATTATGGAGGTAAATGAAGTTGTTTTTCCTTCTAGTGTTAATAGAATTAATGTAACTAGCAGCTCTTATAGTTTCTACATATTAATACAATGAATACTGTATTTATGGAAAATACATTGAAAATTTGGGGTCTTGATTTAAATTTTTAGTTTGGCCTTGAAAAATATTGCCAGATGGAGAGTTAAATGAGCCCAGCTTTGAAAGAGGAACATATCAATCACAGTTGCCAGGCTCTTCCTTGAGAGGCACAGGCTTTACATAGTGAAGTATTTCAAAAAGCAATCTTCAAACCCAGAGTAACAGTGCATTGAGATGACACTGGTGAAATACTACAAACTTCATTAGACTTCTGAATAGAGAATGTACATGTCATGATGTGGATCAGGTATAAAGTATTAGATGTTAAAATAACAGCTGCACAATTATGTGAATTTTCATAAATTCCTGATGGGGGACAGAAAAATTAGGCATCCATCACCTGCTCCTGGTACAGAGTTACCATGTAAGTTTTGTTAAACTGTTCTGAATGTTCTCTATAAAATTTTCATGGTCTAATTTGTCACTCCCTAACAGTACCACATAGGTGTTTATCCTGTTGGAACACAGAAAGAGAAGTACAATTTCACTGAAACCTGCTCTTGCCCTGCTCAGCTAATGGCAGTGAGGCACATTAAAGATGTGAGCACTTACCTGCCCAAGAATGAGGCTCCTAGATTGGGAAGTGTGGACTCAGGTCTCTTCTCTGTCTTGGTTGGGTCACACTCCTTACAGTTTCACAGCCATTGTTAAATTGCATTTAGACCTCTAACCTTTGCAACTCCCTCACTGGTTGAGATGCTTTTCTGATATCAGTGCTGTAGGAGACCACTGTGGGGTAGAAGATCTTTTACACTGATTTGTGTGATCTGGCTGGAGTTTTGTGCATGACATCCTTTGAAATCAGATTGTGATTTTGTGTGTGCAGAAAATCCTTTTCGCTGTGTTAAGTGATTTTACTCTTAGAATGGGCCTTTGTGAGTTTGTGTATTTCCTGGCATTCTGTCATTGCTTTCTGTCACTTGGAGCTAAGATTTTAAAACTGGAAGTGTTTCACAGTGTAAAGGACCTTTGTAAATTATTCAGATTTCTTGGGATCCTCAAACTGAAATAGGAAAACACTTCTGTTTACGTCAATTTCTGTCAATTTGTCTCCATTCTGTCGATTTGTTGCCATTTAAAATTGCAGTTCTGTATTGCCAGCAAATATTCAGAGAAGGTTTCTTAGAGTGATGGCACATGGTTGTGGTGTCTCTGACTGGTGTGAGGGAGTGCTTTATCTTGCAATCCTTCTCTCCTGTTAATGCTTCCCCCCTGCATTCAGTACAAGCTGGTGTAAAGTCTGAGCATCCGGCAGAGTCTGGAAGGTGCAGCTCTGGAACAGGTTCCAGGATGTGGATTTGCAGTGCCTCGGCATCACTCAGGAGTGGCCTCTCTGTGGGCTATTAACAATGTAAATACCAGGCAGTGCATGCTGTTACTGTCCCATTCATCCCAGTGTATTGCTACTCAGGTGAAAGTGACCCTGGAGTATTTGTTCCTGTGTATAAACTTTGATACATGGGCATAGTCAAAGAGAATACCCCTGAATGAAATATTAGCAATGACATTTAAGTTTATATTTGTTTTCTTATGTGGCTTAATGTTACATCACAGAAAGTAGATATTGAAAAATAGAAGTTTATTATTCCTATCTGATTTTTTCCCCCCTCAGCATATATTTACAAATGTTGCCTGGCTTGCAATAGTTGATTGTGCCACAGATTTTCATGCTTTTTTTCAATAAATATCATATAAATAAGTAAGCAAGAGCTGCTACCTAAAGAAATGCAAACCAGATTATTTGTTTATTGGATGTAAGGTCAGTTGTGAAACGCTGCCTGTGACTTAGGTGAGGGTAGCTATGATCTTTCTCAGCCAAGTTAGATGTCTTTGGTCATTGCATTTGCATTCAACTGCAAAATCCAGTTGGGGCTGTTATTGCAGGTGTCATGGTTCATTTTGGTGTAGCACTAGTAAGATGTGTGGAATATGTGGGATAGACCTTACGTCTTCTAAATGAAAGTATTTAATTTTTTATGATGAAGATACATACTAATTCTGCCAGTAGCTTTGGTGTGGATATCTTCTCTGTGAGAAACAAAGTCGACTGGGCTGATGGTGTTTTTCTGTGAGCAGTTGCCTTGAATTATGGCATACTCAATGTGCAACACATGCAATTTCTTTCATAACTGCTGATCTATTAATGAACAAAGCAGTGGATGTTGCTAAAAGTATACATAGGTGAATTAGTAGCTGTAAAACAAAACTCTGGGGTCAGTTCTAGCACAAGAGTAAGTTTCACTTATTTTCTAAGTTTCTGTTAAGATAAATCTATTACTTGAGGGTTTTTATAAGAAAATAAGTTTGCTTTTGTTATTTTTAACCTTCAAATAGTGTTACAGATCCTTAGCCAAATACTGTTTGCAGTTTCCATTTTTTTGTCTTTTAATGATTGAATAACATTTTTAGTTATATAAATGTAATATACCTTTAAGTTGTGTAGTGAATGCTGAATTTATTGCTCCAGTAGTCTCTGAATGCAGTTATAACTGTTAAACATATTCTTAATGAACTGTATTCTTAAAAACAAAATGGTAGAAACTAATTTTATTTGTAAAAGTCTCCAAGTATGTGTGTTATCTCTGCAATCCACACATGCTCTGACATACTGTTATCTCTGGTTCTCTCTCCTGTGTAGCTGTTCCATGGATCTCTGGCAGCAGATGGCTGGACTATAATGCACTGTTAAACAAATAAAACCATTAGGCATGTAATTCTGCCCAGTGAATGACTGTGTGTTTAAAATGGTTTAAAAAAATTAAATAGCAAATGAAGCTCACTTTTGAATTCATTTAATGACGTTGGAATAAAATCCAAAGCCCTTTTCAGAATACATAAAACATCCCCTCTTATGTTGTGTTTGTCTCAATTGAAGTCAGTCTTTTTTTATTGCATTCTTGCATCTGGTATAAAATAATCAGTCCTAAATCAGTTTTCTAATAGATGTTTTCTACAAGTAATCGCTCATTTTACATTTATCTTTGTAGTAAGATTTTTGCTTTTGTAATTCACCAGCACAAAATTATCTATTGCATTATATGCTCTTTTTTCCTCATTTTCAAATTTGATACAAATGTCTCTAAAATTTTGATTCAACACTAGTGTCATCGCTCTGTAATTAAACTGTTTTTCTATAATTGTCAGCAGCTGAGAGATGCCATTTTGTCTTTTTGTTTTTAGATATGCCAATATTTGGTCTTTGCCCGGCTCATGATGATTTCTATTTGGTGATGTGTAACCACTGTAATCAGGTCGTAAAACCACAGGCATTTCAATCACATTATGGTAAGTGCTTAACTATTTTTAATAATTAAGGGTGAGGTTAAATCAGGATTAAGCCTGGCAATTTTTTTTTTTCTAATTGATGGTAAATAGATCATTAAATTATAAAAAATGCCAAAGAACATAACCTGTATTTAATCATTTTATATACATTGTAATGCAGTTACATAAGGATCTTGTTCTTTTCAGGTTTTTAATGCTTTCTTGAAATACTGCATAGCTACAGTTCAGTTTCAAAATGACATATCTAGTGTATTTCACAGCCAATATGTATAGTGTGTTTGTGTCTCTGTGTGTCATTTCTCTCTGTGTATTTATACAGATTATTTTTACATGGGTTCTGGTACAGAGTGAGCTGTGAACTTGAACTGAAAGCTAAACTTACAGCGAAATTTGTAAAATGTAGTAAGCTTCCAATAGCCAGTAAGCTTATTTATTTATTTTCAGAATTATCAAATTGTATTTGTTTTACTGGTCCAGTGGTTTTATATATAAACTATGTAAGGAAGCTCTTGTTGTGTTGGTTGGCCAGTGTTTAGAGGGCTGAGAAAATGTGAAGTGCTACATCAGTTCAAGTGCTTGGTTACTTCCTCCAAGCCTGACTGGAGGTGGTTGGCAGTTCTGCTTTTCCATGCTCCTCTCAAGACTAGAAATTAACCTCAAACAGTTTAAAGCCAATATTTGGATAGGAGGTTTTTTTGGAATTTAACTTTTTCTTTCTTAAGAGATTCATGAGATATTTTCTGACCAACTCCTAATAAAAATTATGGCAAACATCTTCTGAACTAGTCCTTCCTCCCTGTGTTTACATGTATTTGTACACTGTCTCTTTTCTCTAGACCAGTGTGTTTATAAGGATATGAGCTGGGTATGGGCAGGGAACCTCTTCTAGTGTTGAGAAAAAGAGATAACCTTTTGTGCATCTTAAATAATCCAAAGCATTGGCAAGAAAAGATAGATTCACTTCTGCTTCCTCGAGACTGGAGAAGGGCTGTGCAGAGGGTGAACCTCTTAAGCTTTCTCCCTCTCACTTGGCTTTGTGTTATAGTGCCTTATGGATTATAGCCCTACCCTTGCTGCTGGATCCTGCAGTTGTGACACAGCGTGACTCAGGGAAGAACCTGAATAGGTTTTGTGTCATAATTTTTAATAGTTTGCTTGTTATTCTGTGGATGGCTGTACAAATCGGGTTTTTTTAACCCACAGTTTTGTGGATGTAAGTCTCCAGAGCTGTTGGGAATCAGAAGAAGAAAAGGCCACCTTGCTTTTCTTGCTGTAAGCCTTTTTACTAGCCAAGAGCAAGTTTACCCCTTGCCAGTGACATTCCTCACGTGTCACTGAATATCAACTTAAGTCGTCCAATAACTCCTTCTAAAATATCATATTAAACTAATTCTGACAGCTAAAAATAAATTTATGGGGGAGGACTGGATGATACTGAGTTCTGAGTGATGGCATATTGAATATTCCATCTTGAGGTCAGTAATATTGTAGTGATGGAGAGCTGTGAATAGCTGCATTCACTTGAGGTTGTCTTGATGAAATGAGCAGGTGATCTGACAGACAGGTGTCTGGGAGGAGGCAGCATCGTGGTTGCCCTTCTGGACAGGTGGCAGAAGCAGCTCAGGAGCTGGATAGGTGCAGCATTGTGTCTCGAGCATGGCCATGTAAACATGGCATGTTTAATGCTGCTTGTACTGCTGTTAGACTTGTTATGTGAAGTTAACTCCAACTCTTCTGTAAGCACTGTTTGCAATTTAAAAGGAGCAGAGCCAACAGGGAACTGCAAAATGAAGGCATGGAAAGTATCTTTTTAAAGTCCTAATAAATACTAACATAATGTTTCCATTCAGTAATACTTTGTAGAAGTGTGATCTCTAAATGTGAAAATTTCTCTAATATAAGCCTTACATCAGTGGCAGATCCATACTTGAAGAGAAGTGTGGAAGGAGCAGATAGAATTGATGAGGTTATTCTTAGAATTTCTTAAGCCTGTTCTGAACAATGAAGAGTCTCGGTGCGGGCTGTGGCGTGCAGAGGAAGCAGGCGGGGTCATTCTGATGAGAAAAACAGGCTTGGGTGGGGTGAGCATCATTAAAGGACCTTAGTTTGCCAATCTAATAGCCTCAGAAAGGTAAGAAGGCTGACTTGGTGATTTTGTGTAGCACTAGTTCTCAAAGCCTTATATCAGCCTTCCCATTTTTTAAATCCTTATAGTTATCCCTTAATTTAGAAAATTAAATATGAAAGCTGATAAATATGGCAGGTGATTGATTACCAGAAAATGATCTATTTTTAAAAAACTCTGTATAGCTCAGGGGAAGGAAATTGCTGAAGTCCTCAAAACACATTGTTATTTTAAAGTAAAAAGTATTTTATCATAACAAGAAAGTAAAACACCCTTTGGATTCACCACAGTCAGTTTAAGTTTTCTATTGATCGTATGATTACAGGATTGAAAAATTCTAAAAATTTGCAGTCCATCAAAGTATCCTTTTGTTATATTCATTGGGTCTTTTATTTTTAATTGTTGCCAGAGAAGTATTAATCTCTTAAAATATTCTACAGCTCCTGGGTGTGTGTTGCTGTACTTGGTGTTCTTTGAAATTTGTCATGTGGAATTTTGTTTTCTGAAGCAGTAGAATATGCTCTGTTAAAATGTCACTTTTATGGAAGGAAAGCTAAACAAACTATTAGTTAAACCTAATGAGCTAATTAATTTCTTCCAAAGCATATTTGTGATAAACTACTTAACTAGGTAGGCTAAAAGTGCTTTGCAGGACATATGGCTTTTTTCTCTGGAACATAAGTAGTCAGAAATAATTTAAATGTAACCTTATTAATTAGAATATGTCACCTTTTTACTAAATACTTTATTAATACAAATGACAGATGTGTATGTAACTGATTCTTTTCTATTTCATGCGTTTGACTAGAAAAGATACTAATTTAAAATTCTACTTTTTTAGGCAATCCAAGCATATGTTTGGGCTATGAATTTCCATTTTAATAATTTATTCAATAGTGTTGGTATATGTAGTATCCTTGATTTGTAAAGTTGATACGCATAACACCACGTGCAGGTTTGTTTTTAAGAGCAATCTGATATAATGAGATACCTGAAGTCAGCTTGTGGCATTCCTTCTAGCCTGTGTACAGTAGCTGCCTGCCAGTGCAGTCCAATGGCTTTAGCCCCTTGGCTTAGGGTGACAGTGCTGCTGGGACATGGTGGGGCAGGAGCACACCAGCCAGCCAAAGAAAAGTTGTTTCTGTTGTGTCAGATCACAGCTGTTTTTGTTTGGGCAGCCAGGCAAGTGATTGCAGCCCTTTATTGCTGCTGTTCCTGCTGTTGCTTTGTGAATGGCTACGCTTTCATAGTATCAGCATCTCCCTTGGATGAGTCAAGATCAGTTCAGAGGTGAAAGATGGAAAAAAGATATAATGTTCAGGCATTGAGTCTTGTGGGTGAAGCACCCAAGATCACTTATCACATATTCTGGGAATATCAGCTATTCCCAGAAAGTGTTTTTCTCCAGGAGTATTTCTCTACACTCTGGATGATCATGTGCCAGCTGTCACGCTCCTCAGGACAGCGGGATGTGCCTGGCTCCCTTTGATTTCCATTCTTTCCTCTCTGGAGTCGTGTTAGATACAGTTCTTGTGCTGCACCCAAAGGTTGCTCTTTGAGGGAGTTATTTGTGACAGTGACAGTTATTTCAGGTTGTTCGTGGAAACCCTGAAGTGCCATGGTTTTCAGGCTGTGTGACCTTTTGTTGGCATTTCAGCTGTTCCACAGGTTTATCTCATCTCCCTGTGGTTATCAGCCTCCTGGCTAATGAGAGCTGCTTCTCTGCCCTGGCTGGGCTGGTCTGTGCCTCAGAGAGAACTCGGCAGTGTGAAAGTAGCATCAGCATAGAGATGTGTGGGGTTTCTTCCTCCTAATTTCCCTTTTTTTTTTTTTCAGAAGTTTTTTTTTTTTTCCCTCTGTGCCTTAGTTTCCATGAATACAAAGCAGTGTTAAACTCTCAGCAATAATAATGAAGGCTACCTGTAAAACTTACACTGAGAGTGCCTGTGACTCATGTAGTGATTGTGAAAACCATGAATACAGTACGTGTTGGAAGGAGATGATGATAGTGTGCTGGGCTGTTGAGTCATTAAAAAGCTATGTCGAGTGTTTTGATTAACTTCCATGGGTTTGGCACGGTGGCAAAGGTGAGCAACAACCGTGAGCTTTGCCTGCTGCTGCTGTCCTGAGAGCTGATGGGAAATTGCTTAAACAGTTTGGTTTCAAATCAATGCAGGTTCAAACCTCAAGTATAGGAATCAGAAGCAGGGTTACTCTACAGATACACCCATCATCTATTGTGGTTCTAGGAGGTTGTGGAATTGGAACAGAGCATCACACAACCTTATACTCGGAGGGCAGATCCTGGCAGTAGAGAAAGCGATGTTTGCTGGTTGCTTGGGTCCATCCTCTGAGTATGCTCAAGGTCTTTTGTGATTCTCCTTCATATAATTGCATAACCGAGGTCCTTCCTCCCTCAGCCAGGGCCTATACCCACTTTTCATTTGCAGGTCTCCACTTTGAGAGTCCTAAAGGGTGTTTTTTTTTGTTTGTTTTGGTGTTAAGTGCCTGGATTCAGAGAGAATACGTGATACGTGTGATTTTAATTGAGAAAAATGATCTGTTAACAACTTCTATCAGTGTGCTGATGTATTTTGGATGTGTATCATACATAACTTAAAGTATTACAGTCCCTGCAGTGTTACATGTTTGGGTTCTTGGCACACTATGAATTGAATATAAATTTGTCCTACTGTATTTTTGTTAAATTTGGCAGCAGCTAATTGTTCTGAAAAAATCTGTCAATATTTAATGTTTTTAAGTTGTTGTTTATGTATTGCTTGTTTAGAGTAGAATAAGAGCGTGTTTAGCATGGATTCATGAATTACAAAGTCAAAGATAAAGTGTCTGTACAAGGCAGCATTTGAAACTGATAAGAAAAGAAAGGAATGTACTGAATCTTGTTCCAAAGCCATTGGACCTGAGGACCAAGTTGTTTGTTGCTTGTTTTTTTGAGTTGGTTTCTTTTTTGTGTGTTTTTTTTCTCATGGGAGATTGCTTGAGCTCATCCTCATTTTGGAGGGATAACCCTTCATTATGGCCTGCATACTTTTGGCAGCAAGCAATTTGTTTCAGTAATTAATGTCCACTGTTTACTAAAGTCTTTTTAAAGCAGTGTGAAAAGGTTTTTTATAAGTCGTAAGAATTTTCTTGGGTGTCAGTGATCTTCTGTAGAAGTCTAACAACCAGAATAAAACCTGACTATTCTGTGATGTGTCACAGATGTGCTGGAGCAATCTGCCAAGCATATTGCCAAACATGCACAGGTGGCATTTGGCATATTACGGCTCCTGTTAATGTATATGTTTTAACAAATTATCTTTGGCAGCTTCTATTCAGGAGCTTCTGTTTAAATGCACAGTCCTCTCACAGTAGTTCACACAGTCCAAGTTCCAGCAGTTGGATCTTTATCTGTGGATCCAGCAACAACTAGTTTAATTTCTTGGTAGAGATTTGTGAAATTCTGTAGCTTTTGCAAGAATCGTCTTGGCATATAGCAGGGTCAGAGGTGAGCACAGGATTTGTTTCAGAAGGAGAAGTTTTGGCTATTTATTTAGTTATTTTTAAATAATGCATCATTATATAAGAAATTATTATAATGTGGAAAGAAACTCTGTAAACATATTTTAGCTCTGAAATGTGCACCCCCAAGCCATTAGCTGAATACCAAATGTGCCATGCAGATTTTACAGAGCGGTGGAGTTCAATGCTGTGGTTACTTGTATCATCACAAACTGTTCACATGCAGAAGATTTTTTTTGTACACAGAATGGCTGTGGTCTTTGTTTATTACATGAAAGCACAGGGAGTCTGTTTGAGAAGTTGATGAGAGTTTTCTAGTAAAACTTCCTCATTTTTTGTGGGTATGTGAGTTTGTCAAGCTCTGGTTGAAGCCATAAAGCAATTTTTAAGTATCAGCTAAGAAAAAGGTGATGTTCCACTTCTGATTTAAGAGATACTGATTATTCAGTATACTGCTTCCCATGTAACACGTTATTTTTTTCTACAGTACTCTTTGTGCTAAAATACTACAAACTGCAAGTGCTTGATGTGCTTTAGACTGCTCTTTGGTTAATGTGAAATAAATTTTATGCTGTTCTGCCATAGCAGAAGACCTAGATGCAAAAATCCTTTTGGTTTAATATGGGCTGAAGAGAGAGTATATTTTTTTATTCTATTCATAATGAAATGTTAAAATATTTAAAACAAGTCTAACATATAAAATAATGCAAAGGTTCCATGAGAACCCTGCTCCTTTATAGTGATCTCCTTGCTGGGTATTTGCTTGGACACTGGGACTGACTGCTTGCTTTTCAAAATAAATATTGATGGGGAAGAACAAGTGGAAAGAAAGAAAGCAAGAAAAATATTTATCTTTGTGGGGAAAGAAGAAGCAGTGCCATGTTCACTATCACAGAAATAGTTGTTCAGCAAGAGGGAGAAAGCATGTTGATCAACAGATTGGAATAAGATCTAAAGAGAACAAGTAATTGCAATAAAAAGCTGCTATTGAGTGCATTTGACTGCAGCTTCACTTTGAAAGAAGCCAGGTGGGATAGTTGCATCAGGTCAACAATTAAAAATGACTGACAATGAGAGAACTTAACCAATCTAGAAGTCAAGGTTGAGTTTAATCACTCAGAACTCATTTTGTGAGAGGAAACGGTGCATGGTGCAGGACACAGCTCTCCCAACCATCACTCCTGATTTTCTGCAGGGTCAGGGAAGGCTGTTCTGCATCAGCTTATGTGATCCACATCCTTGGAAGGTTTCCTTCACAGCTAAAAGGGTTCTTTCTATCGCCTAAGCCACTCCTCCAGGCTGGAGCACAGCCAGGGGAGGTGGCACACACTGAGGGCAGGCCATGGGCACGCAGGGTCTGGCACACTGCCCTAAGACCAGCGCAGGAGAATGAAGCTGCAACCTGTTGAAGAGCTGGGGAGGTGGAAGAAGCCTGAGTCAAAGTAAAAAAGAGATGAATTTCTGCTGTTCTGGAGAGATGGCAATGTGTCAGAGCCATGAAGATACGAACTTGGTGTTGGAGGGTGGAGTTAGTAGTAGTTTAATTTCAAAAACTAACCACATGCAGATGAATTATTTATAAGTACTTTCTCATTTGTTTTTTGGGGAGAAGTGTGTGTTCTCATGAACTGTGTAGATTATTCCAAGAACTGCAAACCCCAGATGAATACCACAGTGCTTTGTGATTCCAGGGAGGAGTGTTCTGGGAAGCCTGTAAAATTGTTTTGAGTATTGAACTGTCATGAAGAAAATAATTTTTGGTTGGTTGTTTTTGTCTTTTTTCTCCCCCCCATGGAAGTACATAGTTTCCAGTTGCACAGACTGTACCCACTCATCCCAGCATCTGACTCTTGAACAACTGCTGTGTTTAGGATGGTCTCTTTCTCTGCAAGCACAACTTCCTAGGTCAGACAGGAAATCCCATCAGTAACCATCATTTACGTTACTTTTTGTGAAGATACCAGTGCACCCAGCACAGCTGGCTGGGGCAGTGGTGCCCAGCTTTGGCAGGGCTGCCTCAGCACAGCTGGAATTAAGTGGTTTGCAGTGTGTGTGTCTGAGGAGGGGAAAGAGAGGACTCTGGGGAACAGCTAAAAAGGGAAATGTAAAACAAAGAACTGGAGTAAAATACATGTATAAAGAAATAGATTAAGACAATAAGGAGGAAGCTAAATAAGGAAGGTAGGGCAAAATTACCTTGGAGGAGGGAGAATGAAGCAGGTAAGTGCTGGTTTTATTACTTTGTAACCAGGGGTAAAAGTGGTAGAAAGGAGGAGCTAAACAGAGCAAAACAAACAAAAGCTTTTTCACAAGTTTTTCCTCTCAGTGTTTTGGCAGCAATACTATTAATGTGGTTTGTGTAATGCTTTGGTGTTCTTGGATTTTGCACATTTTTTGGGGGGGTGAGGGCAACAAGAATGTGTCCTACTTGGGACACATCTCCTGGCTTTTTCAGGCACTGTGCATCAAGGGAAGAGGTGGATATGTGCGTGTGTGTGCACTGATTAATAGTTCATCTTTTGGTTTCTTGTGCACTGCTTTTACTGTTTCTGTTTGAACTTCTTAATGTTATTTCACAGTTCTCATTTTCTGTACTGTGAATAATATTTTTTAGACAGTAGGATGTATCTATAGCCTTCAGCAGCTTTTGCTATTAGAAGAATGTCCCCCAGAGAAGACGAGGTGTAGTGTACTAGGTTGAAGAAAGTTATCTCTGCAGGACCAATATAAAACCAATGTTTTGTAGGAACTTCATCTGCCACCTCAGGAAAAGTTAGGCAGCATTTTAAAATCTCTATTCTCACCTACAACAATAGTGCACAGAATGGTAAGCAGGCATTAGGCACAAGTCATACTTTTGAAGAAACTTGGGACAATATTTTTTTTACCAAATTAAAAGAAATCTATAACATTTTGGGTTTAGGCACATCTAAAAAGTAGCTGCTATTTATTTTAGTTGGGCATTATGTCAAGTAGTTCTCACCTGTTATTTATTTGGTTTTGATCACCAGTTTGTTGGCTTTTTAAAAAGAAACATGATACTGCCTTGAGGGTTTTTTTCTTCCAAGCAATATGATACACTTAAAATCTAACATATGATACACTTTAAGTCTAGAAACTGTGTTTTTAAGATATAACCAGAAGAGGGAGTGTATAGCACTTTCTATACAATGAAACCTGTAAGTTTATTGATGAATAGCAATCAATAACCACATGAACCTTTTTTTAAGTTAAAAAATAACTGTAGGGTTAAATTCACTTTCAAAATAATACAAATAATGCCATCTTTTTAAGCTTCCCTTTAGGCTTAATTCAGTTTAACACTAAATAATTATATCCAAGTAATGTAAATGGCCTGGAAGGCAATTCAGATTTCTAAGTGGCATGTTGTGTCTACATGTAGCAAAGATTTAAATAGCTTTTCAGTAGCAGTCTTTGATTATCTCTTGCATTAGCTCATCCAACTCTGTGAGAGCTCCATAACAGTATGGAACAATTACAAATATCTTTTAAAATGTAAAACAAACAGAAATAGATAAAAATTATATGTAATTTTACGTTAAGTTTGTGGTATTATTGTGTAATAGGCCATCATTAGCTATCACAGACAGTAACAGCCAAAATACTTCCAAACCCTATTATCTCCTATTGATGAAACATATACATAATATACCGTTTGTATGGAAAAAAAATATTTTTTTACTCTATAACTTGTGTAGTTGTTCCTGCAGTTGTTGTGCAGGTGGGGAGCTGGTTAATATTTTCAACAACAATAAAAAAATGGAGGAAAAAAAATCAGTGTGTCTTATATGTAAACTTTTGATAAACTTTGCCTATTCCAGTGCTTTATGCAAGTTCTGCTGTGTCAGAGAGGGCTGATGGCCACAAAGACAGCAATGTTGTTTTGTTTCACCAAGTTCTGTTAGAGAAAGGAGTACCACTGTCAAGAGATCCTTGTCCTATTTTCTGTTCTCTCTTCCCCAGATAACTAGTTGCTCAGGTTGGTATGACACACTCCCTCTGCACTGCTTTGTAAAGGATGCAATTAGACCAGGCTCCTGCAGGGTTGAAGCAGTTCCTGCATAACTGAGTTTTTCCTTGTTGCTTGGCAAGATTGTCAGAAAAACTTTCATTCACAATTCTGTTCAAAGTAGCTTACGAAAGGAAGCCTTCTCTTTTAGCCAGATCACCTTCTTATGTTTTTACCCCACAGCATTTTCTCCCTCTGCCAGGCCCAGAGGGGTTTTGTGCTGTGTCCTCTCTGTGTGACCCTGCTGATTGCAAAGAACCTGTTTGTCATGTCTGGATCTTGGAGAAGCCCTGGTTTCTGTGGAGCATTGTGGTGAATTCTGTGCATTAGGTAGAAGGTGTGCCCCTTTCAGGGTATCCTTCCACCTTGGAGCCTAAAACTTTCTGATGTTTGTGGATTATCTCTAGAGCTGGGTTGGAGCTGTCAGTTTTATGTGATGTACACTGAGAGTTTTAAGAATTGTTCATCACTCTGTGATGGTACATATGGTTTTCACATGGAATTTGTGGCTCTTCTCCTTGCTAAGAGGAAAATTGGTTGTTTCTGTTACTACATGGCTGAAGTTCCCACCTGAGTTCTTCAGCATTTTGGTTTTGGTTTTTTGCTGTATTAGGGTGGGCTTGGTGAAGTAGTTGTTTTTACTTCTTTCACTTTTCAAGATAATAATGAGAAGCATATTACTCTGTTAAAGCTCTGGCCCTGCTCATCATTGGCATGGGACTAGCTAGCACTCGTTTTCTTCAGTTTCATTTTGGCCTGCAGCCTCTGACAAGCCACATGTAACCATGTATATGCCTGGAAAGATGCCACACTGGCCCTCTCCTGGCCTCTAAGGTCACAGGAAAGGTTTTTAAACTACCACAGTTCAGTCCCCTCCCCATCACAGTGACATGTACTATTTGACCAAAGGTCATCCTGTGGGTCACAGAGCAGTCCACCAGCTAGCTTCTAAAAATACTTGGGACTGCTTTAATAGCCACAGAAATTACATAAACTTATGTATGTGTGTGGTATTGCAGGGCTTGATGGTCACATCTTGCTTGCCACAGACTAAGAATGACACTTAGTGACACCTAGGAACTGGTCAGTGCCAAGTTTTTCTTTTTGTAGGACTGATCTCTGTTCAGATTGTGGATGGGCACTGACCTTTAGGGCCATACTTATCCCCATTTTCTGTGATTACAAGAAATATCTAGGGAGGCTGGAGTTGGCAGATAAGTTAGGATGTGCTGAAAGCCCTGCAGAGCTCCTGGGCTGTTTGCTATTTCCTCTGCTCTGTCCCAGTTGTTCAGGTGGCAGAGATTCACAATAGCTCTGCTGTACACTTGAAATCTAATGGACTCAATGTCCTTTCCGGATTTCAGTCCCTGGAAATGACATAATCTGTACAGAAACCTTCATTCTATGTGTATACATGTGCTACAGGAGTAGCAGTTATATTTTGTATTTCTGGTGTAAACAGGCATGCTGTGTAAGTGGAGTTGATACTAAGGCATAAAATGCTGTCACTTGATTGTGCACCAACAAGCCTGTCAAGTTGTTCCTCTGCACTCAGTCATCTATTTCACTTTGGACTCGCTCCAGTTTTCTGAAACCTGAGGAGCTTCTAAGCTTGCCCACTTGGAAAAGAAAACATCAAAAACAGTAATCTTGCCCAATATATTTGTTTTGTTCTGCAGCATGTAAAACACTCTCCAAAGTGGCAGCTGCTAGAGAAAAAAAAAAAAAAATCCATGTATTTCAAAATCCATTGCCTTGTGGTTCTGGAGGTTCTGGGAATTTAATTCATGCTGGTACTTCAGAGCACTCATTTCCAAACACAAGACAGTAGCACTACTTTTTGTATGATTTTGCTGCTCCTTTGCTGAGGCTGGCTTTGTAGTGTCATGTAGCAAATTGGGGGGTTCTTTCCATGCACCCCCGTAGCAGCAAAGTTGATTTTCTAAGTAACCATGCTGGAGTCCTCAATTGATCAATTTTAAGATGTTTGATGTTGGCTCAACGCCCATTATTCTCTTCCTTCCAGGAAGAATAATAATAGTAGCCAGTAACCAAACAATTTCTTTAAAGAAAAATATTTACAACAAAATCATCTTAGACAGTACTATATGTAAACATAAGCAGGCTGCAGTGTAAGCAAGCCCAGTTATGCACTGTTGATATCAATCAGATGAAATTCCTTGGAAGTCTTGATTTTTTTTCTACGTACCCCTCAAACTTCTAGGAACTGGCAAACTTATTGTGGCAGCTCACAACCCAGTTAATTTTTGTGCCCAGTTCTTATGCCTGCAGCCCTCTCCTTGGGATCAAGTCACAGTTTAATTCTTGCAAGTCCTCGCTCAGTTCACTGCCAGCTTTGGCACAAGCAGGCGTTTGGTTTGTGACACTGTTGGGGCCTTTGAGCGAACGGTTCTGCTCTTTGTTGTGGACAGAGCAGATGGTGCAGAGGCTCAGACTGAGTGGTCAGGATTGGGGGAGAGGGCAGGAATGCTTTTTGCCTGTGGCAGTATTAGCTAGCACCAGCCAGTTTAAAGTGGTTGTGAAACTGGTGCTTGAGTTTGCTGAATTTTGAGACAGGATAAGTGAATCTTAATATGCAGTGAAGCCTGGCTGTCTGTGGCTTTGTTCTGTGTGTTTTGCCATCACTCTCCCATTGCAGCACCTCCTGTGCACAGACATAGCTTCAGGTTTCATGTCGTGTTTTGCTTCTTTTTTTTTTTTTTTTTTTTTTTTTTTTTTTGCTGGCCAATTTAATACGACATGTGCACAGCTGGGCTGGAATGTGCTCATGGTGTCCAGCCAGCAAAGATCTTCCTGCCTTCCTTCTGTAAGAGCACCAAGAAGTCCTACCTTTGCTGTCTGAATGCTGCTTTTATTGTTAATGATAAACAGCAGGACATCTCCCAGCAGGGGGTGGGAGGACACCATCTCAAATCCAGCTCTTCAGTTTAACTAAAATCAGCCAAATTTTGAAATACAGAACACTATCATGTAGACAATTGGAAGGAGATGTGATAGAGCTGCATTTATCTCACTTTACAAAACCAGACAAGAAAACTGCAAGTAAAAGATTGGCTGGAGAATTTTTATTCTTAAAATCAGTTTTCCTGGCAATGCAAAATATGCAGGATACATCAATTTCTGGATTCTCTCCACTCCCCCAATTTTATTCTTGTTTGTTTATTTTCAGTTTCTTGACATTCTGCAGTACTCATTCATACAGGGGAGCTACTCTGTGTGTGTGTAGTGATAGCATCACAAACTATATAAATACCTTTTTGTGTCACATGTGTTCAGTGAGAAAATTTAAAAAGAGGGGGTTGATGCTGTTCTTTATCTGGAGTAGCAGGAAGCAAACCTTCTTCCATTGCAATGGTTTTGGCACAGTTCAAGTTGTCCTCCTTGGGTGATTGTGTAACAACACCAAAGACCTGGAAATGAGGTTCTCTGCAGTGATTCCTATCAAACTGCTTCTCTCCCTGCTGCACTGTCCTGATGTCAGAGCAGGCAGGAGGCTCCTCTCTGGAGCCTCATTCCCTGGGAGTGAGCGGCGTGCCAGGTGGGTGTTCTTTGTGTATGGATCTGCGCAGTGCATTATCACAGCTTGCAGGGCTAATTTTAGGCTTCTGAACTCAGGTATTAGCTGATGGTATGAGTGTTTATATTGAATCTAATGTTGTTGATGTTTTGGGGATTTTTTCAATGGCTTGAAGTACTGTTGATAGAAAATAAAATCTCATGCAATATTTAGTACCAGGAAAAAACTTACTAATTTCATTGCCTTACATAATGGGTTGCTTTTACTATGTTAAGTAAAATTACTTTTGCATTTGTCACAGTACACTGGCAGCACGTGATTTCACTGTGCCACATGCACAATCCATTTCAAGGTGAAACCTTGTGAATATTTACTGCATAGTACTACTCAGAGTCCGTTAGACATTGGAAAATAGTAGGTAAAAATGCATGGATTGAGGCACTTGGCATATATGCTCCTGCTGTAACATAAGCAACCAAAAAATCCCATTGTATTCTCTGTGCCATTGTGTGCCTTTCCATGGGTCTAGGCTGCTCTCTCCCTCTGTGAGTGTGCCGTCATGCCTCTCCCTTCCATTCCAGCTCCTGCCTTGATGCCCAGCTGCTGGGGTTTCTTGGCCGTTGAATTCTTTGTCCTCACTCTTACCCAGAGGGAAGACAGCTTTCTGCATTGTTCTGTGTGGGAATTACATTGCCTGATCTTGGTCAGTTTATTTGTGGAGCAAGCAACAAAACAGAACTTACTTGCCCTCTTGTCCCTAAAATAAGAATGGGCCAAATCAAAGAATTCGAGTTTCTAACAAATACATCAGTGCTGGTTCCCCACATAGTATTTTGAAGTCAAGAATTTTGTGAACCACTAAAATCTGTTGGAGACTTACCCAGTTTTAATTACGGGTGTGAAGTAGAAGAGTGTACAGTAGAAACAAATCCTCCAAAAACATGTATGCCTCATACTAATTTTAGTGGTGAAGGGAGTAGAGTTTTAAAAACAGCATAATCCAAGGAAATGTCTTTGTATTCCTGAGTTGTCCTTAACAATTAATGGGTAGGTGACGTGAGTTCTCAACTTCTTGAAATTTGGAGCCACAGAGGAGCTGGTTGTTGTCTTGTATTCTCAGTGCACAGACATGGGAACATTAGTATTTAGTATCCATGGTTTAGGATTTAGTATTAATTTCTAAGCTTGGTAATGGGAGCAATAACCTCCAGGTTTCTGCAAGTTTCTTTAAATAAAGAAAAAAGCCCCAGCCCTATGGTGCTCCATTCTTCTGTTTAAACCTTCTCAATGAAGAAAAGCGTGATGCTAATACACAAAGGTGTTTGTACAAGCCAGCTGCCTCTCTTCTCGGCAAACTTCTTATTTCAGTGAAAAAGTAATTTGCTTAGTTTTAAAAATGAATTTGTGTGTAATTTGATAAGTGAGGGAAGATTGAAAATTTCAGCTTTGATTATGGTACCTTAAAATAAGAGCAAAAGCCACAAACTGGTTTTTCCTATTCCTTTTGTCAGCAGATACACTGTAATTAAGTGTAATAAATCACTTAAATATAAGTGATTACTTAGGAAATGGTCCAGAAATTAATCATTTGGTAAAAATTAGATTCTGGTGTCCGTGTGCTGGCTTTGGGTGGAAATCAGACCTTGACAGACAGACCTCAGAGCGTGGTGACTTGGGCTGTGGAGACCCGTCTGGAAGTTCAGGCCAGTAAATAGTGGAGTGAACTTTTGCTGCTGGAAAAGCACAGCAGGAGTATCCAGTGGTGCTCTGCCAGGGTGGCAGGGGTTGTGTCCCTCACACCACCGATAACCCAGGGAGCTGCAGCTCTTGGGGACGGTGGGTGCCCCCAGGCTGGGCGATGTCAGCCCGAGCTGGGGTGGCTGGTGACAGGCACGTTGCTGGAGAAATCGTCCTGGCAGCTCTCCGTGGGAATCACAAGAGCATCCACGGAGCTCGGCGCCGTGTTTGTGTCTGGCCGGTGCCACCCGCCGAGCCCGTGGCTGACAGCAGGCTTGCGGGTGAAGCCGCGGCCGGGCACGGCCTGGGGGCCGCTCTGGGCGCGGGCTGCCCCGGGCCAGGCTGCGGCTGCCGCGGCCGGATGTGGCCGGCGACGCTGCCCGCGGGCCCGGGGGCCTCGGCCAGCTCTGTGCACGGCGTGGAAAATCCCACAGCCGGGATTAAGCGCTGCAGGCGGCCCCGTGAGCCCTTCTGAAATGTCACCGGAGCCGTCTGGCGCGGCTCCAAAAGCTGGCCACGGACAGGGACAAGCCTAGGAGCTCTGATCCTCCAGAGCTGCAGGCCGGGCAGAGTCAGTACCCGAACAGGGCTAGACGCTGCTTTGAGTTGATTCTCTGTGGAAACTAGCGGATCCCCAAAAGCCACAGCTCCGATGGGGACACTGGCAAGAGAAAAAAAAATAGCAATCATACGTTAGACGGCCGATTGCAATCCTGTCAGGCCCTTAGATAAATTGGCAGCTGTTAATCAAAATGTGAATTAAAGAAACGAGTAAGAATGTGTTCATTTTAACTTGTTTTTCTGAGTGTTCTCGCCCGTGTAATTTGTAAATCAGAGGGCAGCCACACTCCTGTTAGAGCTCTGCGGATGGCTGGCTGTGGGCAGGAGGGTCTGTGCTGTTTCGCCTCAGCTCCGGAGGAAATGGGAAACGCAGGCACAGCCTGCATGTGTCAAATGCAGTCATGTTTTTCATTTAAAAGGTTAAACTGCACAGACATTTTAGTTAGCACATCCTAATTACAGCATTGCTCCATTCTTTCAAAAGGAAGTGTGAAAAGGCTGGTAATATTTAATTTGAAAGACACTATTGTGCAGGCACAGTAGGTTTATGCACTCATTTGACTGTATTAGTGATTTCCCTAGGATTTTGCTGCAGTAAAGTTTTACTTAGTGTAAAGCTAATGTGGTCAGTGTTTTTAAACCTGAAAACAGTTGGTTTATGCCAATTGTGATTGATCAGTGATAATGAAATAAGCATCAATGATCCTTTTTTATCCTTCAAAACTTACCAATGCCTAAAAGTGTTAAATTGGGGTAAAGTAATGTAAGGATTTGACTTAAAGAAGAAACCAAGTTATTTGTTTTCCTTTGATGTTGCAAATTGCGGGTTTACATTTCAAGATATTTCATATCTTGGAAATTTGAAAAATATTGCAGTACCACTGATTTGCTTCCCATCATCCTTTTCCATTGTGAAAGACTTAAAAATTTTGCACTTAAAGCCTCAGAACAGAAAGAGGGGTGCTAGCTGTGCAGGCAGATCCCCGTGCTGCTCTCATTTCTCGATGAGAGCAGGCAGGCACTGCCCCTCAGGGTAGAGTGTCCTATTTGCCAAAGGGAAGCACGTGGGTTGTCACATCTGTAGGTGTGCAGGTATGGAGACAGGTGAGACACGAGTGTGACATCAGAGAGAGCCCTCGGAGCTCCCTCCTCAGTTCCACCAGTCAGCGCTTCCTCCACTCTGCCGTGAGCACAGAGGGCCTTTGCGGTTTGCCATGTACGTGTTTATATTTTCGTTTTTAATCTTATAAAGCTCTTGTGTCATGGCAGTGCATGTCATGTCACTAGTTAGTCATGCAGCACATAAGAAAAATATTTGTGCTCAGTGTCTTTTTATCCTCTAGTTTCTTAATGACAAAATCAGAGAATGTGATTTCCTTAGCTGACATCGCTATTTTCTTGTACACCCTGTGATATTCCCTCCTATTTCCATGCTCAAAACAGTCAATTCCCTCTTGTTGATCTCTTGTGTGGAAATCTTTCTATTTCAAGGCCTTTCTTTTACACCGATCTTCAGAACTTTATGAGTTAGGTGTAGCTCCCTTTGTATTTTGGTTCACTAAGAGCTTTTAAGCAAGTTTTCATTGTCAGCATCTTTTCTTTTGTAGCAGAACTGAGTCTGACAGTCAACATACAAGATTTAAAGTTTGCTAGGTGTAAAGAAATAGCTACAGGGGAAAACACTTAATTCCTAATCTGGCGTGAATAGAAGCATTAGGAAGATGAAAGCCAGGCAAGCACTTGGACAGGTGAGCTCATCCGAAGTCATGGCACAATATTATACTATGTGATAAGGTCTTCTAAGGAACATTGTTGATGCTGAAGAGGAAGAACATAGTGTTAAAGATGTACATCTAATTTCTGGGTAGAGAGTGGGCAGAGAGAAGAGCAGAAATTAGGTGGTGGTTCTTCCCTTTTTATTTGCATCTTTCAGCACACCATTCTTTATTAATCTTTTGTTCACCGAAGTTTTTATTAAACTTTGCAAAAATGTTGGTATGTGGTATTTATTTTTAATTTTCTTTATACTTTTTTTAAAAAAACTGAAGCTTTTCTTTATTGTCATTCAGGGTAAACATAAACAGCTGGAAAATTGTTGTCTTATATTTTTGAGAAAGCTGACCCATACTGCATCTTGGTCTGTACCGCTTACCTCTGTGTTTGATGCTCTTGTTTGTCATCACTGTGGCTTTTCTGAAGTTTATTTCAAACAAGAATTATTTTTTTTTAATAGTGACAGAATGACTTACTCAATACCTGCCTTTCAATCAGACAGTGCAGGTATCGTCATGTCATCAAGAGGCTACACAGAGATTAGTGTTCATAGTGCGGCTGCTGTAATCTCTCCATGGCCCGATTACCATCTAATACACTCTGCTGGCCTTTGCCACGTTTGTGTTTCAGTGCCTAACAGATTACAGGACACTTACTGACCACACCTCCTGGCAAGTTCATTGGGGAACCGTACCAGAAGTTTGAGCTTGGGTGCTGCGCCGCAGTCTTTTTGAGACGTTAAAGCCCTTTGCATTTGGGTTTACCTGAGCAAGGAGGAGGATGGGGTGAACTGGGTGATGAGGGGAGACAACCCAACTCCAGATCCCCCTGGCACCATTATTGATGTGGTTCTGCTCCATGAATAATTGTGGCATGCTTCCATCAGTTTTCCTACACTGTTCTCAAGAGTTTTACTGGTCTGAGGAGGCTCTGAATAGCTCAGGCAAACCTGATGGGAGTGTCCTTAATTCCAGTTTGCCACTACACAACACAGAAAACCCCAGTCTGTCTGCAGGCTTGGGATGGCACTGTGCTTGATGCTTCAAAGGCTATTTTACATCTCTTGGGGGAAAACCCATGTATTTTAGTGAGAAATTTTAAGTCCTGTGGAAATTGATTACAGGACTACTTGTGTGCTGAATACAAGAGGGTTTTCTGAAAGGATTAGTAGCAAATAAGGAATAATGAAAAAACTGGTTGTGGAGGGGCAGCAGTTTGGAAAGGGAGAGATTTGAAGGTTATTTATTTAAATACATTAATTTATTATTATATTCTTAACTGTGTTTGCAATCTTCTCCTCGCTCTTTCCTGTGGTGGCTATCTTGGGTGTCAGGGGAGGTGTGCTGGGTTTGCGCCATTTTGCAGCAGGTACCGTAGAGGAGATGGCATTCCTGCCCAGGTAGTGTGTGCTACTAGAGAATTAAAACCCATCCTGGCTATGCTGTAGTTATACCATAAAAAGCATAATTTGTCCTAAATTATAGTTACATAATTATCTCCTCTTTGAAATATTGCAAAGTACTGAAGTTGGCATTCAGAATCTTACTAGTGAGAGTGATCACTTCCCGTTTCTCCCTCTCTTTTCGTCAATGGCAGTAACAAAACTGATCCTGCTTATGCATAAATTTTAACAAACCTTTATCTAACGTATTTTGCACAGTGATTGCTTGTCAGTGGATTTTAGTTATCCAAAATAAACGTCTAGGAAAACTGTAAACTAAATTGTGCTGAGTATCTCTCAAGTGAGGAAGTGCAAGGCATAAGGTTGCATCAGTATTGCTTGGCCATTATCTGTTTAAAAGATATTATATATGGCTGTTTCTTAGTGCCACAAGCATATCTGACTATTATTGGCTTCTTCTTGTGGTTTTGCTAATACTGAGTGATCAACAATAATATCAGCTGCCAGATGCAAACCAATGGCTTTTTATGAAACAGTAAGACAAAGCATCTCAGGACGTGACAGATAGTACTGGTGCCCATCAGGCCTTGTGGGTCTGGTTGCTTGGGCTCCATAAATATTCTGTTTTGTAACCTTCTTGCTGAAGTGAAGATGACTTTGTTCAGCTGCTCTCTGTTCAGCTAAATGTGCACGATCAAACACAGTTGAAGATGGAGTGACCTCGTCCTGACTTACAGGGTGCTCAGAATTGATGGCATGATTAAAGGGACATCAGTGGAAGATTAAGGCAGAATCCTTGGTATCTAGGTCTCGTGATTAGAGCAGGATAATGAAGCAGCAGTAAGTGAGTGAGCAGCAGTTCATGTTCCTGCACAGACCAAGCAGCTGCACCCTGCCAGGGTGGCAGCAAAGGAAGAGTAATTTGCCTGCTATGCCTGTGATTGTTTTAACTCCCAATTTCTCCTGCAAAATCTCATGGACCTAATTTTTTTAAATCTTTGTCATGGTGAGATCAGAGTGCTGGTGGACTAGAGCTGCGAAAGGGATTTGCTTGCTGAGTAAAATCTGGAGCTATGTTGAGGTGCCCTTCCATAGGAGTGTCTGTGCTCTGCTGGCATGTCATGGATCTGAGCTTCCTGGAGAAATGAGAAGACCAAGTCAATTAGCTCTCCAAGTCAATTAGCTCTCCATTATTCTAGTAATGAAATACTCATACTGACAGGAAATTAATTTTTTTATCCTCAGGTAAAAGATGTTTGTTTTAATATGCCTGTCTAAATTTCTTGTATGACAAGTCACACAGTAGCTCAGTTTGATGGAGAAAAGGACAAGTTTGTTTTAAGTTTCATGATTATTATGCTTATACTTTGTGGTAGAGACATACAGACATGAAGTAACAATTGCTTAAGCATGAAGGTTTTTTATGCTTTGTTTCAATATACACATGTAATCCTTTAGACTGAGGAGTACTCTTACACTTATTCTACACAATACTCTTAACCTGTGTTAACTTTTTTTCCTGGATGTTCACTGGAGTTCCAGCATGTTTAACTGAACCAAACTCGTGTGTGTTCTCCTGGGTGTGCTTCGTTTTTACTGCAGCTGCACGAACACTGACACAGGGCACTTTGACTTTTTGCCCAGTACTTATGTAAGGAGTTGGTATAAAAAAAATGGGTTTATGAAACTTGATCTGTACATCTTGTATTTGCTTCCCAAAACTGTTAATTGATGCCCAGAGAGAATGAACAACACAAAATACTTGCTAGCTTTTGGGAAATAAGCATAGATCTGGGAGGAATGTCTTGAAAAATTTTCGGAGTATTGTTGCTCTTCAGTTAATTTTTTTTTTTTTTTGTAAGCATGAAGCAAATAGAGTAGCATTTTATGAAAAAGCAAATGCTTTTTTCTATAAAAGGGTATCATCTTTTATATAGCAATAAATTATGAATCACAGTAAGTCCAACTGTTTACTCATTGATAGAAGAATAAGCAGTAGTAGCCAAACATGATGAGAAACTTCTCTTTTTCTTTTCCTTCTTTTTTTTTTTTTTCCTGCCCCTTCCAGGTTACTTTTTTGCATTTTGTCAGAGATTGCTGCATGCTTAGTAGGAAATAGTCAGTGGAAAATAGGATTTTTAAACCCAAGAAAACTGTCAGCCAGACTAAGGGCCAGTTGAAGCTTTTTTTAAGCTCTGGAACAGATTTATATTACCAATATCTATTTTATCAGGAAGTCCTGTATTCTTTGGCCTGATGCATATATAATGCTTGCTCAGCTATAGCCCAGGGAATGCTGTGTTTTCCAACTTGATAGTTAACAATTATACTGGTCATGGAGCAGAGACATCATTTGCTGGGATGCCATCTCTTTTCACAGCTTTCTAACTCTGTCCAGTCCTTCTCCATAGTGTCACAAACCTGTTTTATAAAGGCAAAGGTATTTAAGGAGGAGTTTATCTCTAAAAGTTTAGTGTTGAACACAGCTTTCATCTTAGATCAGATTCTTTTCAATTCTGTGGAATCAAGGAAGACTTTCTGGTTCTTTGTCCAAAGCCAAAATTTACATTTTTCTGATATTTAAAAATCAAAACAAACCAACAACAACTAAAAAATCAACAGAAAAACCCAAGCATCAACAATAAAACCCCTCCTTCCCCTAAATTTTAGAGTTTAGAATCATCATACACAGGTGCAGAAATGGAAATATCACTTTGATATACTATATGAGCAATCATGACATAAAAATCTTGTTTTCCTCTCAAGAGTTATGTGAAGGGAAGGGGTGTGAGTGCCAACCTTTACAATTTGAAAACTGAACACCTGGAGATAGTTATGTTTTTGAATGGTTTTGGGCTGAGACAGAATTAATGACAAATGGGAACTATGTTAAATTGGCAGGAGATTAGTAGAATTTATTATTGTAATATGCTTAGCATAAAAAGCATGATGGCCTTGATTATTCAGTGACAGTTTGTGTAGTAATTTTTCCAGCAAAAACTGTATCTGTTAGTAAATATATTTATTAGATCAAATATGCAATTCTGGTTTCAAAAATATTACCTTTCTCTGTTAAGATGAGACTTCAGTGCTTTTCACATGGTTTGCAGAACAGTTCTTAAGTAGATTTCACTTGAAATCATGAATGTTATAAAAGACTGAAACATAAAATATGAGCAAATTGTAGTAGCAGCCCTACTTCAATTTGTATGTATGTCAACAAAATAGATCTAGGCAGGTTATGAAAAATGAGCTGAAAAGTCTTCTTGTTTTGTTGATAGACAACATAAGTCGTGGTTATGCACATAAGAGATAGGTGAAGATTTCACAGCCCTGCATTGTTAAAATATCTCTTTCAGAAATTGTCCCAGAATTCTAGAAAAAGTTAATTTGATGGGATTTTTCCTGGGTATGTGTGTCTGTGTATGGAAATCCTCTGTGACAGGTAGACTGTCAACTTGTGTGTGATCAGCCATTAGCCTTAGTTCTTTGTTTTGTTTTGTTTTTTGTTATCACCAGTTTAAAACACTTTCTATTAAAGTCGCTTAGTTGAGCCTAGTGCTGTTGAATATTTGTGCAAATAGCAGTAGCATCTCAGTTTGGTACCAGAACAGTGCCAGTTACAGTTGCCAGAAGAGAAATATCCTTCTCATCCAGATAAATAGCTGAGATTACTATTTTGTCTAGTTTCTTCCTACAGATGGAATGCAAGGAAGTTGTCACTTTTATTCTAGTCCCTTCTTTTCATCTGCTAGTTTTTTTCAAGGAAGTAATACTCTCACTTCCTTCAAAAAGCAAAAGTCATCCTAACAAACTCCCAAGGATTGCATTAGTCATCCACTGGCTTATTGGAGATTATTTGTAACTGTGATAAGCACTTGTATTTTGAATTTTCTAAATATACTGAATGTGGAAGAGTATGGAGTAATGTTTCTCATTATGTCACAGGGTGTAGCATCACTGAACTCTAATGGCCCTCAAATAGTAACTTAACAGAGCTGCTCAGGGATTCTTGCCATTGCTATAAAAAGCCATTGGGAAATAAGCACTGCATCGTATTAGAAGCACAGTCATTTAATAGAACATAAATATGCTAAAATATTTCATTTAGAGACTCTTCAGTGGCAGCTCTAGAAAACTAAATGGATCATTTTGATAACTAGTTGTTTTAAATACCACAATTTTAAAGCAGTTGTTCCTGAAGATGGGTGATAAGTTACTTAATTTGTTTGATTATTTTGTAGGACATTTCACATGACTTCTCGACTTCTTGGTAATTATCTATCCAGAAGTGATGAGCATTTTGCAGAAGGTTTGTTAGGTAGTTTGCACCCATTTTTGCAGTTAAACAGAGAAGCACACAAGAATTGGTTCAATTTCTTTCTTAGTCCAAGCTCTATATTCATTCATTATTTTTATTTTACTGAGCTAATGAACACATTTCCCAGGGTATTACAGGCTTCTGCACAGGTTGCAGTGGACTTGGCTGTCACTCTTGGCTGTAGTTGTAGTTTCATGAGTAGCCTGCTGCTTCCACAGTTCACTTAAGTCAAAATCTGTAAGTTGATCCTGAGATTGATCTGTGGTGGATTTGGGCACCTATAACAGTAGTTGGCTGCAAAAGAGGTGTTTTTGCACTGCTGCCTTTGCACTCCCCTGACAGACCTCTTTCTTGTGTCTCTTAGATCTGTGGTTTTCATTTACTTGATTGCCAGAAGTGCCTCTTAATTAGGTGTTGATTACACAGGTCCTCAAGGAATCACAGGTGTCCATGTGTCCCTGTAGGCAGAGCTGGAAGCTGCCAGGTGTTTTGAGAAATCATGTTTCTAAAGAACAACCTTTACAATAGACAGTATTTTACCTGAAATGGTGCTAGCAACATAGAAGTTTTCATGGTTTGAAGTTAATTAAAAAACATGTCCAGTGACACAGAGTCTGACCTCTCTTAATTCAGATACTCAGGTTTTTGTAGAAGAATATCTGTTGCTGCTTTTGATGCTGCTGCTAAATAAAAACAAGGGGGAAAAAAACCCCGAACCAAACAAAAACAAGCAATGCTCAAAAAGCCCAATGTAGGTTAATATTTGAGCTGATGTTCTCAGAAGTGTTCCATACTGGAGGTCTGATAGATCATACTATAAGTTTGTAATGAAGTAAAAGTGTGAATGTTGGATTCAATGGGATTTTGACCATTAGAAGACATACTTATAGATAATTCTTATCCTTTAAGGGAATATGGTATTTAAGCTTGCCTGGGCTGAGGATAGGGGTCTCTTGGCTTTGTGTGTCTGAGGTCCAGAGCTGATTATTTGAGATGGAGGGAGAGCTAAGCTTTAGTGGCTGAGATATGTAGCTCTCAAAATTCAAAGATTCCAGTAACCCTCTGGAGACCAGCATTGAGTGGAACCTCATGGATTGCAGAGAGGCTTGAATCTTCTGTGCCCTGTATGTGGCAGGGAACCTCCCAAGCCAATAAAGGAAAAATGTTACTAATAAATTACATGACATATTTACAAATTCTTTCTATATGGGAGCTTAAAAGCCCTTTTCACTCTTTCAGAAAGAAGACACAGCTCCTCCAGCAAGCCGCCTTTGACTCCTCCCTCCTCTTCAGTATTTTCCCTCATTTCATCTTTCCCTTCAAAAAACAAAGGTAGCAGTGGAAGTGGGAGCAATCGTTCATCCAGTGGAGGTACTAGTGCATCATCATCAAATTCCAAGTTGTTGAAATCACCCAAAGACAAGCTGCAGATCAGCGGAAACAACAGGTTAATGCATTCGGTACAGCACAGCAAAGTTCCCCATGACAAAATGTGAGTATGCCTCTAGAAAGAGAATTAAATGTCATTACTTGCATAGACACTGCTGTGTCAAGAAAGTTTCCTTTTGTTTCAGAGCAGTTTTGGTTTAGGAGATAATAATTTTAAACTCCTCCAGATCTTTTCCTGCAGCCTAGTCAAAGACTATAGTTAATTCTCGTATCTGTGTTGAAAAAAACTCCTGCAAAGCTACATCTTAATCACCATCAATAAAGGTCATTTTACTAGGGGTTCCTAATTCTTTGATGTAATCTGTATACTTTAATCGTAGGAGAATTTTAGCTCTGATTCAGGTGATTTTTGACCTGCACATGTGAGATAACAGCACTGCTGATAAAATTTACTGCTACAGAATGGTGCATTTCTCACTGGATGTAGTGGGTCCATTGCAGTTGCTTTGGACAGTTCTCAGTGGTACTCTCTGTCCATGGATGCAAATAATGGTTTCTGAAGTCCCTAGACACTCTGAAGAGTCAGGGAAAACTGGAGAAAAGAGATGTCTGGATATTATGGATATCATAAAAAAATGTGAAAATTAAAAAGATAATAGGAGAAAGGCCTGCATTTATATTGGGAATAGATCAGAGAATTGTTGAATAATAACATATTTTAGCTATTTTTATTTCGATTTTTCTCTTTGTTTTTCATAAATAACAGTATGACTCCATCTGTCAAAGTGGAAAAGATTCATCCAAAGATAGATGGTGCCCAACTGAAAGCTGCTGTTGGTCCAACTTGTTCTACTACTGTGAGTTCCTCAATAAAGACTGGCCTTAATTGTCCCTCAATACCAAAGCCACCCTTGCCTTCCCCTGGACAGATACTGAATGGTAAAGGTCTTCTCTCTGTGCCTCCATTTTTGGAAAAGAAACCCGAAGAAAATACGAATAATAGGAAATTTTTGCATAAAAGATTGTCAGGTAATTTTTTTAAAAATTATTATTAGCGGTATTGCTTTTAGTAGAAATACATATATGGAAATAAGTTCCAGAAGTAAATTAAAACTCCTGTAATACTGTAACTTGTAGTAAGAGTATTTAAATATTATAATTCAAATCTATAATTTTGACATACACTTTAAGGATGCAAACACCTTGGAGTTGGCTTTTCCTTCCAGAAACCTGTACAGATCTCAAATGCCTGTCAGTTCTGACAGTTTTTAAATTACACTCTTCTCCAGTCTCTGAAGAGTTTCCTTCATTCTGTATGGAAGGTCCAAATGTACACAGCAAACAGAGCAACTAGTACCTCATAAACTCTAAAATGGAAACCCAGTCTGCTCTGTACGCTTTTTAACACAGTTATTTTGATTGTTAGTGGAATGATAGAAAGGTTCTTGACACCAAAGGCAACAGGAAAAAAACATTTGTTTGCCACAATCCATAATGGTGATCTCTATTCCTAACAGGCAGCATCAAGTCCTCCTTTGAGGTCACTTACAGGTGTTTGTAGACTTGAGATCTGTATTTCAGCATGCCATAAGCTTGCTGAGAGTGTAGAAAAAAAAAAATTTGTACAATTTTATTGTGTATTTTTATTTTTATGTTTGCCTGTGTCATATTTGAAAAGTTTCCAATATGATTAATTTTTATGATGAAACTAAATGTTAGTATTTCAAAATGTCTTTTTTTTAACTTTTCAATACTGTGTGTCTTTGACAGAGAGAGAATTTGATCCTGATATATACTGTGGTGTCATTGATGTGGAAACCAGGAAACCTTGTACTAGGTCTTTAACATGCAAGGTAGGATATCCAAATCAGGATAAGATTATCTGAAGTTTTTATTCAAATTTTTGAGGAACATGATAGAAAACTGAGAACTGCAAATTTTTGCTGTTGGTAATTACCATTGTAAGTGGTACTGCTCAGAACCAAGAAGAAATTGTTTTGAATTGTTTTTAATTATTTATTCAAAAAGTATTTCTCAGAGATTTGAATTTTTGTATAAACTCTTTAAACATGGATGTTGACACAGGATAAACTGTGCTAGTTCACGTGTAGGTAGCAGGGAACCAACATGTTCCTCTTTTTGTGGGGTAACCTTCCAGTTGTAGATCATGAATTTTAAAATTCCATATAGGCATTGAAAATGTTGCTTATCCTGGATTTAAATAATTCAAGCTCTTCCCCTCTCACACCCTTTCCTCTTCCCCCAGCAGAGTCTGCAGCAGGTTCTTGGTAGGGATTTGTGTAAATGCTAATGCTGCTGGATGTACTGCTGCAGCCAGCTCCTGAAAGAGCCATGGAGCATGCCTAGAGGTCAAACTCTGAATTAATCATAAAAACTTTCAGTCAGACAAAATGTGTCCTCTGGCTCCAAAACCCTGGGGACAGAGGGCTGTCACTTGCTCACAGGGAAGCAAGAATCCAGATCCCCTGCACTTGTGTAATATTTTGCTGCTTTCCTACAAAGCAGCTCTACCCTCAGTTTGGGAAACGTCTGGTAAATAAACCACCTACAGAACAAAGGTAAATGAGGCTGGCATAATGACCCAGAGGAACTGAACTTGAACACATTGCCCTTTTGGAATTACAGAGGGGAGGAAATTGTTTTGCTAATAGAGAAGGGAAAAGCTGCAAGATTTTACAAGAGAAATAGGCAAATCAAAAGTGAAAAAGAGAGTAGAATAATTTCTCAGCAATTCTTTAGAATATATCACTAATAAAATAATTTTTGGAATTGCTACTTCTGTCTTAATTATGTGATAAAAAATTTACCTACTAAAAAGAACCAAATCAAACCCTTTGTGCCATATTAAAAAGGTATTACTGTGTGTGACTTTAACAATTCAGAAAAATAGTTTCCATTTACTTCACCTGACTTAGAATTGGTGCCATTTATACACATACACATCTTACTGTGCATAGTGTTCAGGACACTCACAGAACTTTGAGTCCTGACTGACTCTGGATTCTGCTGGATGTTTTGAATTCCTTAATATCTATTTGATTACATTAATTTTCAGGGAATATATTCGTTTATAGAAGGCAGCACAGTACTTTTATAAATATTTTTCAGGTCTCCCATTAGCAGTCTGATTTTAAACATTATTTTGTTGAATATTTTTTTAAGTGGAAGTAAATATTTTCTTTTTGGTTTTGCAGGAGTTGGCAATTGAAATATCAATGTAAAACAAGGTTTTTGATTCTAGTCTTAACTTTATAAAAATTTGGCAGTTTGGTTTTTAAAAAGGAGTTTAAAAGAAGCCTTTTACCAAATTGCTGGTTTTGTTACTCTGATATAATCATCCACCAAGCAATTTTAAAGTTTGTTTTCCACGTCATGTTTCCATTTGTTTACTAAACCAGGACTGTGATAATTTTCTCTGTTTTGGAGCCCTAGACACACGTTTTGAGTGTTTGACTTCCACAAATGTCATAGCCTGGGATTAATGATTTATTCCTGGTTCTGCAGACACATTCCTTAACCCAGCGGAGGGCTGTACAGGGTCGAAGAAAACGATTTGATGTGTTATTAGCTGAGCACAAAAGCAAAACCAGGGAAAAGGAACTTCTTCGACATTCGGATCATCATCAGCAGATGCCCCCTCTCAGGGAACCACATCCCTCACCTACTAAAACTTCCCAGGAGCTGCACCAAAATTCTCATGGAGTTACTCTTACAGAATCAAAGCCTTTATTACCTAATAAACCCAAACCTCACCCCCCCAGTCTTCCAAGGTAAGGAAAATCTGCAGATGCAGTGGTATGAAATGAGTACTGGCAGCTTGGTGAGGTGGATTTTGAGGGGGTGATATGGATCTGTTGGGGCAGTGTGTTTGTTCCAGGCCTTGTGCCTGTCTGCAATTAGCAATTACCCGCTGAGGGTAACTCCTGGCAAGGAGGGGTTGGTGTTTGAAGTAGTAAAAGCTGACTTGCAATCAATGGAAGTGGTTGAGCAACAATTGGGCAACGCTGCTTTTCCAGGGGTGCCACCGTTCTCTGTCCTTCCCCTTGGCAGGTTACCAGACTGTAGACAACACCAGGGATCTGTTAATGTAGTTTTTTTTCTCTCAGTAATAGTAAGCACTTAAAGGGTGGAATTTTTCACTGAGCTTGGTTCAATAACATCTGGTTACTGCTTGCCTTGCCCAGGCCTCCAGGCTGTCCAGCCCAGCACAGTGGAAATGCCCCCAGCGAGTCTCCTTCTGTCCACGAGTCCCCACACCCTCCCTTGCCTGCAGCTGAGCCAGCATCTCGGTTATCCAGTGATGAGGGAGAATGTGATGAAAAAGAAGAGCCTGTTGAAAAACTGGATTGTCATTATTCAGGTCATCATCCTCAACCAGCCGCTGTACGTTTTCAAAGTTAACCTCAGTCTCTCTCTGACTCTAATTGTGTAAACAAGTTACTTTGGGGTTTTACAGGTGCTTTTCTGTGGGGTATGTGATTTTTTAAAAAAAAAATTTTTCTTTTTTCCCTTTTAATTTTTTTTTCCTCCCTATATTTTGAGAAAATTATTTTGTGGCCTAGTAGCGGTGAAGGTTTAACTAGTTGCAAAATAAACATGCTAAAAAAAGTGTTCATAGCTCACTTCCCCAATCCAAAAGAAACCAAAATGCCAGAATACTAAAACGAAATTGGTAACTGCTCGAAAGGGCTGTGGTTTTGGAATAAGAACATGTAAACAGTGTCTTTTTGGTACAATTTTCTTATTGGACTCTCCCCTCCACACCCACACGCATTTTTCACTCAAGTTACCAACATCACATTAAAGATAGCAGTAAGGTATTTTAATGTTTAGATTTTGACAAAAGTTAGTATAACTAAAAGCAAGTTATTGCCCAGCCTGGATGTCAAATTATATCCTTTTTTTTTTTAAACAGACTGCTTACTGATAGCTGGTAGGTCCTCAGAAGTAGTGTGTATAACATTTATACATAAACAGATGTACTGCCAACCTTTTCTATTTTTAATCAGAGGAGTTCAAATTTGACTTTTTCTATTAAGTATGGGAGTATCAGAAGACAAAATTATCTCAATATACCAAGGCCAAAAATTTAAAATAGGTGTTGGGCCATTGACATAAAAACTCTAATTTGTATTTTTTATCCTCTACGTGAACATCTAAAAGCATATTTATCATAAATTATTATTCAGAGAGTTGTCACTGAAAGTAGAAAACACCAATAAAAATCATGTCTTTTCAGTTTTGCACATTTGGTAGTCAGCAAATTGGAAGAGGTTATTACGTGTTTGACAAGCGGTGGAACCATATTCGATGTGCACTTGACTTCATGTTGGAGAAGCATCTTAATTCACAGATGTGGAAGTGAGTAGAAATGAAAGAGTTCTTATTCTTCTTGGTGTTTGTAGAAGTACATGGAACCTTGTGATTCTAGTTAAAGAACATAATTTTGTGTTCAGACTGAATGTTGATGGTCTGTGCTTTACAATTTTTGAAACTATTAACTATCAGTTTAATAAAATCTTTCAGCGGCATTAATCAAACCCCAAGATACAATCATTTTAAGGCAGCATTATTAGACTGGGTATTAAGGAATGTTGCCTATGTGGGGTTTTATCTTTGTTTTTCTGTTCACCTGCAGGAAAATTCCTCCAGCATCCAGTAACACAGCATCAGTCCGTGCCCCCCATCGGACAAACCTGATGCCTGCCTCTCAGCACGGTGTCAGTGCAGCAGGGTTCCTCCTCCCCACCACGGTTATGGCATCGCCAGCGTTGGTCTCTCCCTCCTGTGTGTCTCTGAGCAGCAAATCGGTACCATCCCACGGGACGACACTCAATGCCAATCCCGCTGCCCTGGGCGCAGTGGATCCTGTCTGCAGTATGCAATCAAGACAAGTGTCTTCTTCCCCTTCAACACCTACAGTGCTTTCCTCTGTACCTTCACCTATGCCCAGCAAACCTCAGAAAATGAAATCCAGCAAATCTTTTAAACCTAAGGAATCTTCTGCTGGCAGTGGCACCTGTAACAGCACCGGCAGCGTCAGTAGCAGCGGCGGCTCAGGAAAGAAGCGTAAAAACAGTTCCGCACTGCTCGCACCTTCTCATTCCACAGAGTCCTTTAGAAAAAACTGTGTGGTTAACTCTGGAAACTCTGGGACCTCCTATCATCCCTCAGTGACAGCTTCGTCCCACAGCGTTGGCCTCAACTGTATGACTAGCAAAGCTAACTCTGTTAGCCTCAAACATGACCAATCAGGGAGGGGTCCTCCAACCGGGAGCCCTGCAGAATCCATCAAGAGAATGAGTGTGATGATGAACAGCAGCGACTCCACGCTCTCCTTAGGGCCCTTTGTTCATCAGTCTAGTGAGCTGACTGTAAATTCACACAGCAGTTTTTCACATTCACATACTTCCCTTGACAAATTAATAGGAAAGAAAAGAAAGTGCTCACCTGGTTCAAGCAGCATCAACAGCAGCAGCAGCAAATCAAACAAAGTTGCCAAATTGACATCGGTGAACAATGTTCATGCAAAACACACTGGTGCAATCCCAGGGACACAAGGACTGATGAACAATTCCCTGTTTCATCAGGTAGGAAATCTTGTCTCAAACTAAGCCAGCATGAAATGCCTCCTCATGTGCTTATAATACATGTGTTCTCTTAAGCAGTAAATAGACAGGCAGTTCCAGATCCTGCTCAGGTAAAAGGTAGTTAGTTCTTCTCTTTGTCCAGTACTCATTTTGAGTGTTCTTGTGGTACATTTACACAAAACTTTTATGAACATTCTAAATAAAAAAGCTACACTTTAGGAAAGAAACCTTTAATGGGATATTTCAAATTCCTTAAATGCTGTTGCCTGTGAATTGCTTTCAGATAAAAGTAATTTCTCTTATTTTTAAACCATAATTTTAAAAGGGAATCTTGCCAGCCTCCTGTGGAACTGAGCTGTGTGCCTCAGCCTGACTCTTGTTTCTGTGTCAGGAATAAACATTCTACAAAGTGGAACATAATGATGCTGATAACAGAACTGTGATACTGTGATAAAATAAGCCTATTATCCCAAGGTGTCATTGACTAACTTCTTAGTAATAATGAGATTAAATATAATAAATCAGATAATAAACGTTTTTAGTTGGTAATGCAAGCAGATATGCTATAAAGGAAGCAGATCTCATGAGTATATAGGATCCCATTTTAAAAATTAGTTTGGGGTTTTGATTTTTTTTTTTAAACCTCACTGGAAAAGTAGTGCCTTCAGGATTAAAAATACAAGAAACTTCCTTTTCTCTGAAAATTGAAATCTCTGTAGCTGGAGAGCCAGGACATCAGTAAGAACTTTTTGAAAGTGGTTTAATTTTCAGTTTCAGCCACAGAGGAAGATTTTCACCTTTATGTGTGTTTACTTAACCAAAAAAACCCCTTCAGATGGCTGAATTTATTTTTGGACTTATCTAATAATTACTCTTTCAACCATGCAATATAAGTAAAAGAGAAATATAATCTGAGTGAACGAAGAAGTTCTTAGGCATGCTTGAAACCATGATAATTTTGAAGTGCTTTAGTTGAGGATTTTCAAGTCTCAGAGAGTCCAACCTTTTGTTGTCAAGGTTGCTTTGTGCCTGAGATTTTCCCCCAGCTCCGCCCTTGTTAGCCACCCAGTCTGTTTTGTGTCCAGAGCCTCTGAGGGCCTGGCTCTCTGATCATTCTCTCTTTTCTTGCCCCCAAGCCGAAGGCCCGTCCCTGATCGCTGAAGGCACCACGGTGAGAAACAAACTGGACAGTTTTCACTACAAGCAAAACCTCCATCTGGATTTCTGGACTCCAAGATGCCTTGAGTTTTCCCAACTTCCCATGGTCCTCAGGTGTGGAAATCTACTGGACTGTCACTTAAACAAGGAATTTCCCTGAAGCCATGTCTGTAGCAGTGATTATACTAGAAATGGACACTGGATGAAGTTCAGCCACATAATTGCTCTTATCAGTGTTAACAGTGGTCTGGACTGTTTGCTACAAATCTGTGAGATTTTCCTTACAGGAGTACATCATCTTGCCACTATTTGACATAGTTTGGCTGGGCAAACGAATGTTTTCTGGGGGGAAATAAACGTTACTGTGGACTTATTTTTATACTGATGGTGTCTTTTGTAGGTGATAGCTAACCAGACAGACACCCTCAATGGAGAGGACCCCGTGACAAGGGGAAAAATGTGTGAGGCACAATGGAAAGAAGCCCTCAAGAAGGGAATATGGCTTTAGTGTTTTTATAGCAATGTTCCTTTAATGGAATATAAAAATAGCACAATTCAAAAAATAGTCTGTTTTGCCCAGCCTTTTGCAGGTAATTTGGGATAAGAAGCTATCAGGAGTTTAAAACAAAACAAACCCAACAAAACCAGAAAAACTTGTTTGAGGCCACTGCTCAGAAAACAAGTATAAAAATGCCGTATTTGTGTGATACAAAACCTATTTTCTATTCTTTTGAATGAGATTTTATTGTGGAAGAAAAGTTAATTTTGTTCTTTAAAAATTCCAAAAATATCAAACAGACAAAGGCAAATAACCTCTAAAACTCTATGCCCAAAGAACGTATTTATTGACCTATACTGTATACCACAGGCCTTTGTTTTTTGGTTTTTTTTAAATAACTGTATTGGTAAAATTAGGCTGGATTTGTCTTCCTCCTCCAGCTGATAAAATTAGCCCTTTTAAAACCGAATTTTTAAAATATTCAAATATTTTCTAACAACCATAAAGTCAGTTTCTTTCTGCCTTGTTTGTGTAACAGAATTGTTGATGTGTGATGCCTTCTACCACTCAGTAAGATTTTTTTTTTTTTTTTTTTTTTTGAGTCAGAATTCTGGAATAAATGCCAATTTGACAGCAGAGTTCCCTGTGAGGCACTGGTTTGTGCATCACAGTCATCCCAGGCCCACCCAGGCATTATGAGCATGGGGGGCTTTACAGTTTTGTATAATCCAGCCAATTTTTATGAAGTGTTTTGTCTTGCTTCAAAATGCCTCAAAAATTAATTCCACCAAAGGGCTCATTATATTATGATTTGACTCATCTGGATGTTTTTGTTAAGTTTTTAAACATCAGGTAAAGGCTCAAAACTGACTAAACTTTTATTAAGGGGGCAAAGCAAAGGAAGATGAAATCCTAACGAAGAAGATTTTTATTTTCTGCCTTAAAGGGGCATCAGCTATTGCTGAGAAGAGACAATCTGAGCCGGTCCATCTGTTCATGTAGCCCAGCCTTCTCCCCATTCTGGTGGCAAGTAGTAAGTACATCAGGGAATCCAAAGCCACTCTGAGTAGCAGTTGCTTAGTTGTTTACCTAACGATGCTTTCAGTTTCTCCTGAACTTCCTATGAAATCATTGTTATACAGCAAAACAACAAGAAGCCTCTATGCAGACACTTTAGCTTTGAATTGATACAAAAGATCACACTGAGAAAGCAATGTACTAGAGACTCTTATTATGCAAACTTTAAAAAAAAACCAGTAGACAACTTTTCAGGAACAAAAGGATTCGTATTTAATAGGATGCCCTGTTGAAAGGATTGTTAGAACTGCAATTTAAAGCAAAAGGAACCAAAGTGAAATGCCACAAAAAGAAATCCAAGTGTATTAAATCCTGCACGTTTGGAGAGAAACCCATGCTCTGATGAAGTCCCTGGGGCAGAGCTTCCACTTCAGGATAGCATCAGTCACAAGTGCAATTTGACTCTTGGTAGAAACAAAGGTAAAGGAAACAAAAATTCAGCAAGACTGGATGCTGGCGAGTTTGTGATTGAACTGTCCTCTGGTTTTTAAGGTTCTGTTGATTTGAAAGCAAAATGGCAAAACTGTGCTCCTTCAGTAGCATGCAGATGTGTACAAAGTGAATTCCTGATGGCTGCTCCTCCAGAGCCACCTGCACCATGTGGGCTTGAGCCACTGGAGCAAAGAGTCCGAGCATAAATTCTGCCTGCCCTAGACCTGCTCTAAATATTATGTTTTAGATCTTGGTTATAAGCAGAACATTGTTCCTGAAGCTTTTATTGTCATATAGTTCTTACTGTAAATAATTAAGGAAGCTTAAAATTAATTTTCCTTGCAAAATTGAATTTGCAGTGGCTGGGTTGTTTCTAGACAGATTTTGGTATTAATTTAAGAGATACAGTTTTTATAGTCTTTCCAACTTCTCGTTATGACTCCTGCAGTTTTCTTAACCTAAAAAATTGCTGCAATGATGAACAAAGAATTATACAAGAAAAAAAACATACTTTTGTATCTTTATTTTGGAATTTCTTGTTCTATTATAAATATTGAAGTATCCCTATTTCAGAAGACATATTTTGTTAATTGATTGTACATATTTAAATATGTATTTTTGCACAGGTCTTTTTTTCTTATATCCAGTTTTGGTACAATTGAGATCATCTAGTATTTATTTATTAATTAATTAAAAAAAAAAAAAGCAAATACCTTTTTATAATTTGAAGTGGTTCACTGCCAAGCCAATAGTTAACATGCCTACTTTGCAATGTAAGGGATGCCTCCGTTTTGTGAAAGCCGTGTCCCTTTTCCCTGTCTCGGGAGTGGGTGGATCCAGGCCAAGGAGCCCCCGTGGTTGATGTGGCATTGCTTATCAGTTGCCTGACTCCCAGAAGATCCATTTAGTTCTGTGACACTCTGCTTCTCTTTTTTTAGTGTTCGTGTGCGTGTGTGTGCGTGCGCATCCGTGTGGGTCTCACGTGGTTTCAAACTAACGGAAAAACTGAAAGTGCCTGATATAACTCGTTTTAAGCTTGGACTGTTTAGACAGCTTCTCCTTAAAAGACTTGAATGTTCAGTTGAAATTTTGGAGCTTGCTTTTTCCACCTATATATAATATATGTGTGTGTGTGTGTGTGTATATACACGCATGCATATATCTATATTTCTGAAATTAATGAGATGGGTTGACAAAAGAAAGCAAATTATGCTGGTAGCTTTTGTAAAATCTTTTAATTTGAATACCTTATGTTAGAACAATCCCATTGATAACTCTTATTTAGTATAATACCTAGGGTTTGAAATATGGTTTTAACCAGCAGTTTATTTAACTGTCTCATTTTGGGAAGGGGGGAGCAATATTCATTAATCAAATAATTTAGAAAATGTTCAAAATTGTTGGTACTCCAAAACAAAGAAAGAACCCCAAGTAAGTACCTCTTAAAACCATGAAAAAAATAAAGATGTGATTTCCAAATGACATTTCTAAGGCAGTTGTCTTCCTGTAAGAGTTCTCTTGCCAAGGAATCTCTCGTCTTTTACTCATTCTGTCCTGGAGGAGGGAATTGGGCTTAGAAAGGTTCTTAAATGTTTCACTGTTCAGCAGAAAATAATCATTTTTACCTTTTGTGCGAGATATTTTATGTTTTAAAGATAATTTTGAAATGAGCACTACATAATGTCAATGTGAATGTAGGCCTTGGAAGCATCTTGCTCGGTGTTGAGCCTGGTTCTAAAAGCAATCTCCTGTGTAAAATGTGTGAATAGTTTGATAATTTGTATACATAATCAAGAGCATCTGATCAGCTGAACTCTGTGTTGGCTGCTGTATAGTACATGAACAAATGTCATGGGATAGAAAAATTACTTTGGATATTTAAAAGAAAAATAAATATATAGTCTATTTGTTTTGTAACAAGTTTCTGTAAATAAAATAATTTATACTATTTATAAGAAAAAGTTGTGCTTTGCTTCATGAAAAATATTAGTTTGTTGAACAAACATGTTACTAAACAAGGCAATAAAATTAGGACTTTTCAATAAATGAGGTTGGTTGCATGGAATATATTATATGTTTCTGCTTCATTATAAAATCCTTCGCTATTAAAGGAAAAAATTATCTGTATCGGTGCCTATGTGAACTAATTTCAGAGAATTGGATGTGGTCAAATTGTCATTGTCCCTTGGCATGGTGACCCAGCCCGGTAGGTTGGGAGCTTTCCATCCTACAGGGGGTCGGTGCCTGGGTTTGAGTGGGGCCTGTGTCACCTCTGCAGCATCTCCCTGTGCAAAGGACCTTCTGTTACTTGAGGTTCACACTTTTATATTATTTTCTAGTCAGAATAATGAGCAGCAGCCTTTACAGCCCCAGATGTGGTTGAGTTGTCATGTTTCCTGGATGTTTTTCTCCTCCTGAAAAAGTGTTCTCTGTCTTCAGTTTGAAGATCCAGTGTGTGAATTCAGCAGGTAAACCACTCCTGCAGAACTTTTCTCTTAATAGAACTCTGGACTCTTGTGGGTGATTTTGGAGCAGTTTGTAAAAACAGCAAAACTCCTGTTAGTGGGGCAGGACCTTAGAATGACCTCAGAGTGGCAAAACTTCCTTTATTCTCTCCGTTTTGGTTTGGGTTTTTTCCCCTCTTATAGCAAGTTTTTCTTAATATTTGGAATAAATGCTACAAGATATAAACAGGCTTCAGACAACAGGCAAGTTCTGCTTTGTCTTTTTATAGTAAGCCCCTCTAGTAGTTCTAAGTTTACTTTTTGCCTTACTGAGCAATTTCTTTTTTTGTCTTGCTTTCTCACAAATCCTTTTCCTTCCTAGTAGCAATTTCCACCACCTGTGCCACCTTGCATGGGTTGCTGGGGCTGCAGCCGGTTCTGCAGAGCTCCACGAGTGACCACAGCGCGTGGGAGCCGGGTGTGTGCAGCCCCGCGGAGCTCGGTGCTTGGCATCGTGTTCAGGCAGGTTCGTGACTCTGAGTGCTTCAACACGGGAGGAGCAACTCTGCATTTTACTGCAATTCATACAGGGCTCAGTGTCCTCTAAACTGGCAAGGTTAAGAAAGGAAAAAGAGGTGCATTCACCCTGTGTAACCCAGAGCTCTGTGGAGTTGGAGCGTCCTCCCTCTCCCCTTCCTTTGCTGCATTTGGTGCAGTGCAGTGCCGGGGAGCCCCGGCCCTGGGGCAGAGCAGAGCTGCTCCTTGGGTTCTCTTCTGGTGACTGTTCACTAAAGCACTTAGTGATGAAAAATGGTTCTGATCAGGTGCTAAAGTGGAACCCAAGTAAGCAAAGATGTCCCTGAATTGAGTGGAAAACAGTTTGCCTCCCATCAGTGACTGTCTCGTAGGAAAATACTCCAGTTTATATTCGGGACAGTTACTTGGTGATGTAGGAGACTGCCAGTGCATGCCATGAAACCCCAGGCTCAGAGGTTCCCTGCGTGCAGGCTTTGTGTATTTGAGCATCCTGTCAGTGCCCTTTGCACTTAGTATCAAAGCTGCGGAGATGTGCCCTGAGCCCGAAGCTGTTTGGCTTTCCCCTGCTGGAGCAGTGTTGGGCTCGAAGGCTCCAGCCTGATTTGGCGGAAGATCTGCCCCGGTGGTGCCTGCGCGGCTCCGGGCGCGGGGTGGGAGCTGGCCCGGTGCCTCCGGCTCTCCGAAGGCCGGAGCGCCGCTCCGTGGGCGCCCTCTTTACACCGCCTACCAAAACAACCCAAAGGAGGCTCGCCCTCTTCATTGAAATGCAAATTCCTGTTGGTTCATTATTATCACGTTCTGCTGCAACAAATAGTCAAACACATGTGGCTTGTAGGATCCACCGTGGGACTTTTTATTTTGGCTGCATGCTGTTTTCAGTGCTTTGGCTCAGAGCTGTGTTAGCTGCTGGATTTGTTCCTAACAAGCAGCATGGGAGCTTTGTCATGGAAAAGTGGCATATGCTTGGGTTTTTTCTGACCCGACAAACTTTGAAAACATTTAGGGAACTTGTTCAAACTAATGTGGATTGAAACTTTATTGCCAAGGAGGAAAAACAGCCTGAGAAATGCAGTAAAAAAGCTTTGTCCAAGCCTATGAGAATAGCTGGTGTTGATATTTGTACCCAAATTGATACAAAAGTTTTCTTCAGCATCAGCAAGGACTGTGTTGCTGCTTGGTTTGGTGGTCTCTGACAGTGCTGGAAGCTTTTTGTCCTTCATTTTGCAGTTTAGGTCCCTTCACCTGAGTCCTTTCCTGCCCATGACAGGTGATGTTTTCCTGAAGCCAGTGCTTTGTCCCCTGCAAGGCTGGACCTTGAGCTCTGGAGCCCAGTGTTCAGCGAGAGAAGCACTGCAGGTGGTGGCAGGTGAGCCAGAAACTGCACAGAGACTTGCACAGGGATGACATTTCAACTGCTTTGTAGCAGAGCTCTACTGCCAAATCCTAAACTGCCCCATATCCTGCCCTTCCCACCTGCTTCCCACCATTAATGCAGGGAATGAATTGCAGAGAGAAGTTCAAGCTGTGACTTGAAATCTCCCTATGATTCTGGCTACCTTGTAGTGAGAGTGAAGTCAGCCTTGCAAAGCGAAATTGGAGAATGGCATTAGCTCAAGGAACTGCCTGAGCTTAAATTACAAGAGAGAATGTACAACTTTGGCATGTGGACTATAAATCCATGGAAAGGTGTCAGAAGCGAGGCATGAAGGGCTGTGTCTGGAGTGCTGCTCACAATCAGAGTTAAATAAAGGGAAATCATGAGATCAGATAAACAGAATATAAAACTAACATGATCACGGGATAGTAAAAATCAACTTGAAATTACTTCAGGAAGTAGAAATTCTAATGCTTCTGACTTGACATGGAAGAAGGCAGTTAAAAAAACCCAAAAGAATATCAGCTCAAGGCCTGGCCACTCTGGACCCCTCAGCATTCCTACTCTTTGGGAAACCTGTGTATCAGATTGCATTTTTTTCTTTTTTTTTTTTTTCAGGAGAACCATGTCAACAGCTGTGCTGGCTAAACTGTGTGCCTCCAGCTGTGGGCTTCAGGAGCTGCTGCCTTTCACCTTTCCCAGGATTTTATCCCATCACTATTCGGCATGGCTGAGAGGCTGAACTGCCTTAAAAGGTTCTGCTAAAATTGCTGTGACTCTTTCTTGCCAAGCCCTGGCACAAAAATCTTTGTCCAGAAGATCTCCAGACTCTCCCTGGATCCTCTTTTGCAGGATAGAGGCTGAGATCAGGAAACACAAAGGCAAGTTGTGATCTTTAAAGGCAGGTCTTTGCTGTAGTGGGATTGTGCACTTCTGTTGGGAATATTTTCACCCACCTGAGCAGAGAACACAGACTCTGAAATGCTTGGCTCCCACAGTACAGCCACAGTTAGGATAAAATGGTTGACCCTTTCTGCAAGTATCTCAGAGCACTAAAACTCTTCAGCAATGCTTTTATTTTCCACACAGAGTAAGGATTTCCATTTTCTTTCTGCTGCTCTTACCTACACGAAGAGAGCAGCAAGATTTCTCTCAAATACATGAAACCCCTCTTAGCCTAACTTTTCTTGAGTAGGTTTCTATTCCCTATACAATTAAAAAAATACATGGTAGAATTGTATTAGTAGTACCTGCTGAATGGTAGTACATGCTGAATGGAAACTTTGATGTATATAATTAAGGCAAGTTCATGTATAAATATGCTGGAAAGGAGAATTTGTGTAGCAAACAGAAATTCCTCAAGTCAGTGAAGACTTAAGACAGTATGGTTTTCTGATAGGCTTCACACCTGCACCTATGGTAGATGGAGATGATGTTCCCAAAAGTCAGACTGATTAAAGCCTTTCTAACTAGCTCCACTTACCTGGCATGGACCAGATGTAGAAAAACAAGAGAGGTTATTGCAGGTCTGAGAAGCCTGAATATTGGGTTTTATCAATTAAAACTTAATAGGAAAGGGTATGTGTGGGAACACACAAAACAGACTCATAGCTGACCACATGGTAAACTAGAGTTCTTGTTTATTACTCTGCCTATTCTGAAGAAAGATCAGAATTTTGTTCTAATTAGTACTGTCTGAAATGTAAATCTTTACACACTGGCTAAATAGCTGCTTTTTGGAGGGGGAAACCAAAACAGCTTCCAGTAAGTAGTAAAAAAAACCAACCCAAATCATGAGGTTTTATTTTGGCTTTCAGAAAAGTTCATCAGAGAATAGTAATGGCTCCTCAGCACCAAGGGGTCCAATCTCAGGCAGGCAGCAGCAATTCCAGGACAGGAGACCCTCTATGAACTTGCAGTGGGAAGGATGGGCAGGGGAAATTCCAAGCACAGACAATCCAAGTGCTAGGGCTGCTCTTTGGGTACCCCCACCTGCTGAGGTTCCTTCCAGCACTGAAGCTGCATAAGGCTGTAAATGGTCCAAATGCAGTGGCACCAAAAGCTCACAGAACTCACTCACAGGCCTGCTTTGGGAGGAGGGAAAAGAGCCCCTCAAGGCAGGCCAGCAGGGTGAACAGCTGCTGGGGGCTCTGCCACACCAGAAACCATGTGTCATCAGCAGGGCAGCAGCCTAGTGAGACATTCATTCCTCAGCAGCTGTGAAGAAAGGAACTGCAACCCCTGCAGCACCTGATCAGCTCTGGCAGACTGCAGCACTCCCTTCCACAGCTCCCACCAGCACTGACATCTGCAAATCTAACTCAGGCAATAATTACAAATGTAATGCTTTGTTCACATGCTGACTTCCTTTTCAACAGTTTGCAAAAAAATAGTTTAAAGGGAGAGGCTACTTCTGTTACAGTTGTTCCCAAGGTTTTAGTCCCACAGTTTCTGTGGTTATATTACTGCTTCACCCCAATCACTTGCATCCTTATTCCTTCTCCCTTAACCTGTAATCCCTTCATTGCAAGACTCTGTCCTGTCTGGACAGTGTGCACTCTTCACTAAAATGTCTGGCCACTTTACTATTATGCAACTGAATGTTTTCACATCTGATTCCAATACAAAAGTCTTAAAACAGCAAGCATAAACTGGCCATGAGCTCTCTGTGTTCACAGGTTGTGAGCCTGCTTTGCTGTTCAATGTGGAACACTGCATATACAGGCAAGGAAAGGAACAAAGTCTATTACAAGAGATCACCAACGGTATCATACATTTAATAAATGAACTGGGTTCCATACACCAGAACAGAACAGTGTGTACATAATGAAGTGGAAAGTAAAAACACTACCTTTCTTGCTAGTTATTTTTTTCCCTACAGTATACCAAGTTATGCAATATATTTATAGGTTACTTCCAAAATGTTTTAAACATCTAAATTTTGCATTCCCTCACATTAAAAAAATTACATATTAATTACTCGGGAAAGTTTCTGAATTCTGTTTAGCAGCAAATCTCCTTTCTTGATGGTTTCTTGGTACTGCCAATTCTTGCTATCAGGCCTAGGAATCATGGGGGAAGAAAAACAGGGGGTTAGAACTAAGAATACAATTTATACCAAAGCATTAAACATTTCTGTAGTAAATGTCATCAAAACATATAGAATTCAACTGGTCTGTTAAAAACAACCTGTAGGAATTGTTACATACCTGTTAGTTTCTACAATCTCGTTTACTTTGTCTATTTTGCAGTGCAATCGCCCAGCTGCAATAAATCTTGAAAGCTCCCTAAATAAAGGAAAAAAGTTGGTTAAATCCTCTTTCACCAGGGACTGGTAGTCCTAAGAGCACTGAAACTGCTGTTACACCATGCTGTATTTCTGAAGCAACAGCCTATAGATCTTCACAAGGTATCTTATGTGTCCTCATCTTATTAAAGCTTGGACATTGCACCCAAAAATAATCATTTTAATGACTTGAATACAAAGCTTCTTAGCTCTTTCTTCTCAGGCCAAAGCATTGTACTTTAGTTAGTGCAACTTATCACTGAGCTTTGTATCAACTACTCTTCAAATCCAAAGGCAGCAGTAATGCAGCATGGCTATTTGGAATTTATCCTGACATAAATATCTTCATGCCAGTCAATTAATTAGAAAAGTATTTCAAGATTATTTAATTTTTGAAATGCTTTAAAAATTGTTATTATTGTTGTTTTGTTTAATCAAGTGGTGGTCTACAGCACTGATGTCAGAATAAAATATGCCTGTGTTCAAGATAAGTTACAATCCATAATAAATTACTGTAAAGCATAAGAATTAGTATGACTTTAAAAAACCCTTTTGAATTGAATGGTATTTGGTTTCTCTTGAAACACTTATTAATACCTGAATATTTCAAGCAGCTTCATATTTCTGTAAGTTTTCTACTTTAGCAAATCTGAAACCTCTCTGAAACAATAACTCTTGTGAAGGCATTTGAAATAATGTGCTTGAAGTACACAGAGTGAAAGTCAGTTTCTCACTTCACTCACCACTTAGTTTTTATAATGATCTAAATATGTTGGTTTTATTCTAGAAAATAATTTCAAATTGGGACTGCAGGGTACGTTTGATTTAAGTTAAAAACCATCAGCTCCTGTCCACATAACAGAAACCAAGCAAAATGACAGAGGGACACTGGCAGAGTATGAAAAATTGCAGCTCCCCAAAGTTGGAACAGCTCAGTTTTTGCATAGCTGTGAACTAAGCTATCTAAAATCTAAAGTTTCATATCACATGGAGGTCAATAAATACAGCAATATAAAGAACAAAATAATTATTAAAATATTAAAATACCAGCTTCACTCTTCCATAGACACGTAACTTGGCATAATCAGAATACAAGTAAACAAAGATTTTTTTACTCATAAGGAGATCATCATAAATATTTAAAAGGTATAAAAGGAGATGTCTAGGAACTGAAAAAGCCAAAGAACTCACTGATCTATGAATTCTACACTGACTCCAAAGGCTTCTGCCATGTACCCTAGCGTCAAGGAGCGGTAGGACTCGAGGAGCTGGCTGTAGGCGTGGATTCGCATCTCCCGCACGTAGTATCGGTAGTGAGGGGCAAACAGCCAGTCTTTCTTCATCTCCTGCTCTACAATAGCTGAAAAGAAAAAAAAAAGAAGCAAAAGCAAAAGAAAGAAGTCAGTAATTTCTCAGAAATGTCAAATATCAGTTACATAAATAAAACACATGGCAGCAGTTAATAAGTAATGGGCTGACCATAACTACATTGTGTTCTTGCTCTCCTCAGGGTATGAAAGGGACTCTGCACTAAAGAGAAGTAAATTCATGTAATCTGTTTCAGCTCTGGAACCAGAAGCAGTAAGAACATGCAAACAATATTGTGGCAGAGCTAATGGGAGCCTGTAATCAGCACAGCATCCTCTCAGGGGGGAGAGGGAGCACCTGCTGAAGGCAAGAGCTTGATCTGCTGCCCTCAGGCACCGCCAGGAGCAGGCTAACACCAGAACCCGTATGTAACTTCCTGAAGAAACATTGTTACCCACACCTCTACAAGGACATAATATTAATTTTCTGCTCCTACCTCCTAAATTAGTTTCAAGGATTTCCATGCACTGACGTGATTTTTTTTTCCCTGACAGCATTGGTTCTCAGCTTCAAATGAGGCCAGCAATAGGAAGATGCTGCCCTTTAACTCAGTCTCCTCAGGCCTAGTCTTCCACAAATCAAGGGTTCTTCCTTGTTTTTTCTAAATATCTCATTTTCTTGTATTCTAAATCTCACAGAAGAAAAACAAGCAGTCTGAGAACTGAGGGTTTTCTGAAAAGCTTTTCTTTGGTGTCACCCTTTTACACAGAAAGCTTTCAAATCTCTCCTGATCTGCCTCTTCAGGTAAGATGGTGTTTCATAGCCATTTTCAAAGTGCTTTTTCACCTAGTCAGATGTGACCTTTCACAAGGCTCATTGGATGAGAAATTTCCCTGTCTTTGTTTGAAAAATCGAAGTAGAAAAATTTAGATCACAGTTAAAAAAATCTCTACAGTTTATTTTTTTCCGCAAACAGCTCTAGTTCCTGACTGTAGCTACTCCAGAAAGGTTGTGTATGATCTGAAACAACTGGAACACCTGAAACGGTGTTGAGAGGCACAGGCCAGCCTTACCTAGCGACTGGAAAAAGGCAGCGTAACGACACTCGTACAGAGAGAAGAGATACTGCCGTACAGCTGGCAGACTGTGCAAGGCCTCCAGGATCTCTGCTCCCTTAATCACCTGAAAGCAAACACACATCTTTATCCACCATCCCTTTCAGCCTTGAGAAGGTTAACGAAAGGCCCTGTCAATTTGCACCAGTGTTTCCACCTGCTCTCCTTACCTTCTCCCTCAGGTCAGGCCTGTCCAGGGCAATCATGCTGACATAGACAGTGTACGTTACAAAGGTTTTGTAATCCATCAGTTCATAGGATGTGAACGTGGAAACTGTATCAAGGAAGAGCTCTGCTGCTTGTTTAAAGTCTCGAATGGCTACACAGTAAAGGCCCTGGTAGACCTTGAGACGGTTTCTTCTGTCCCAGTCTCCTCCTTCTTCTATTAGACTTAAAATAGAACAAAGAATATTTACTAATGTAAATGTGTTATATGAAACAAGCCCAAATCAACTGATACCATGAGATCAGAAAAAGAATAACTTGGTTTATGTTACAGCTTGTTGAAACAGCCCAGGCTTTGTACACCTGCTGGCCTAGGAAAGTGGCTTCCTTGGGACAGGAGGGGCCAGAGGCTTTTACACAGTGCAAGTTTCAGCTGAAAGGAGAAGTTTACAGCCTCTTCAGCTGTGACAACAGTTTCTGCAGATGTGCAGGTAAATATTACTGTCAGCTTGGACTGTGGCAAAAGATTTCCACTGCCTTGGCTGCTAAAATCAAAGCTGTACAGCCAACAGCATAGAAAAAAAGATACAAGTTACCACTTTTTAAGGAACACCACAAAACCAGCCTGGCTGTAAGAGGGGCAGGGATGAGACTGCAGAGAAGGCAACACAAAATATCCCTGCCCAAGGAACAAAGAAGTGGGAACCTCCTCTGCCTTGGGGTCTCATGGCAGCAGCAGAGAGACTGGAACCACAGCTTTCTACAGGAACTGCTGAGGTTCAAAACGCTGGGAGCACAGAGACACTGAAGGACACACCAGTGGGAACAGGGGAAGGACAGTGGCACCAAAACACACCAGGCTGCTCTGGCTTCTAGAGAAAAAGCTCCCTCTTTGCAGAGCCAGCTGGGTGCCACTGGGAGCAGCTAGCTCCCACTTAGCTGGCAGAGACACAGTCCAGTCATAGTCGAAGAGGGAGTGGGAGCTGGGCTACAAATACAAATTGAGCCAGCTGCTAGAAAACAGCTACCACAAAATCTCAACCTTTCTCTTTCCCCCATAAAAAAATCCAAAAGTAGCAAGTGCTCTAAAACCAAGTAGCACCCACCCATCACTCTGGTTCTCTCTCACAACCAGTCCCAGTCATTTCTGGACAGAAAGGCATTTATCTTTCATTTCTTTTGTTACAGCTTGTTTCAAAAGTGCTTTAGTGCACTCAGAAAACCCAAGCAGTACCTTTTTGCCTTTTCAATGTTCCGTGTGATGAGGTCATTGTCCATATAAAACAAGCCAATCCTCAGCAGATAGAACACGATATCCAGGCGATGTCCCAGGGCCACGGTTTTGTCATAAGTCTTGCGGAATGCAGTCAGAGCTCCCTCCTGGCAAAACAGCATTGGCTACTGTAAGAATGTTAAAGCACCCAGAACAGTCACAAAATACTTGTTGTAAGAACTCAAACTTTTCCCCTTGTGAAGAAAAAAGTCCTTCTTTCAAGGACTGTTTTTTTCCTAGATAATTTCTATTTCAGTAAGACCCTCCCCTATCTGCCAGCCATGTGTGAGCTGTGCTATAGAGAAAACGCTCTGCAAGTCCCCTAGCACTCACTGGGACCTGCACAGCTAACAGGGTTCCCATGCAGTGTTTTCTACGAGTTCATAAAGCCTCTGCTGTCACCAACCTTGTCCCCAATCCTGCACAGGTACTCAGCCTTGGCCATCATTGCATCCCGGATTTCGCTCTCCCCCAAGATCTTTTCTGCATCCTCTAATTCGTTGTCAAGACGTTTCAGTTCCTCCTCATTGGCTTTCTTCATTTTGTTCAGCAGATCTGTGTCCATCTGCCACTCAAGAGACTTGCACAGGGCTTCGTAGTATGGAGCCATGTCTGAAAGAGAAGCAGGAAGGGTTCTGCTGTTCACTGCTGCAATGAGAGTGTGTTTGTTCCCAACAGGACAACATGACTGTTAACCCAGAGATGTCCCTTCTATGATCAGGCACCTGCCTGATTCATCCATCTGGATTCATCCAGACACAGCACAGCCACTGTGTCTGCATGCCTTGCCCCTCATGCTTCCTTTCACTGATCCTTTTTCATCTCTGCTCTTCACACTGCTCCCATTTGCACTTTCCCTACCTTGCACTGGGGTGGTCTCACCTTGAGTTCTGGGGGCAGTTTTGGGCACCACAATACCAGAAGGACATTAAGCAGTTAGAGAGCATTCAAAGGAGGGACATCATCATGATGAAGGGTCTGGAGGAGCAGCTGAGGTCACTTGGTGTGTTTAGCCTGGAGGAGACTGAGGAGAGACCTCAAAGCTGTCTAAAACTTCCTCATGAGACAAAGTGGAGAGTCAGGCACAGATCTCTGCTCTCTGGAAATCAGTGACAGGACCTGAGCATGGAGCTGTGCCAGGGGAGGTTTCAGTTGGATACCAGGAGAAGGTTCTTCCCCCACAGGGTGGTCGGGTACTGAACAGGCTCCCCAAGGCAGAGCTCATGGAGCACTTGGCCAATGCCCTCAGGCAGAGTGCTATTGTTAGGAGTGTCTCGTGCAGGACCAAGAGCTGGACTTTGATGATCCTTGCGGGTCCCTCCCAGCTCAGGATGTTCTGTGATTCTCTTTATCCCACTGTGAGCACAGCAGCCCGCGGTGCTCAACTCCCAGCTCTTACAGCCCCAGCACGATGTGAGAGCGGTCGGAGCTGGGGACAGGGCACGGCATGGGCACGTCCAAGCCTCGCCTTGCCCCGCTGCTCTCGGGCTGTCCGCGCCCCGGGGGAGCCAGTCCCGGCGGCAGAGCGCTGCCGAACTGCGGGGAGACGTGTACACAACGCCCTGCCCGGGGATCGACGACCACAGACAGTCACACGGCTACTCCACGGGCACGGGGTCGGACAGACGGACAGACCTCCCCGCCACACGCACAGCCTCCCCCGGGCCCCACTCACTGTGCAGCCGCACCGCCGCCATCAGCTCGTCGCGCGCGGCGGGGTCGGGCGCGCGGGGCCGCAGGCTGAGCAGGAAGCGCAGCTGGGCGATGCGGAGGTCGGGGTTCTTGGGCAGCCCCTCCTCCTCCAGGTTCTCCAGCGGCATGGCGGCGGCGGGACGGGGGCCGCGGGGCCGGGGCTCGGCAGGACGGGCGGCTCAGTGCAGCGGGAGGGCGGCGCGGCGCAGTGACTCAGCCGCGACGGGAGGAAGCGGCCGCGCGCTTCCGCCGAGCGGCGCCCCCTGGC
>VZUI01049737.1:0-11968 GCA_013401135.1 Cettia cetti
AAGAGAGTGCCTTCAAGTTTCCAGCTTTTTGCATCATTGATACTGCTTTAAAATACTTTTTTTTTTTTCTTTTTTTTTTTTTTTTTTTTTTTTTTTTTTTTTTTTTTTTTTTTTTTTTCTCAAGGAGTTTCCAGTTCTAAAAAGTCAACATCTCTGGAAGATCAGTACAGAATGAGAGTTGAGGGACTGTGAGAGCTGCGCAGGAATTAATCTTAGTCATGAAAACATATGGATGTGAGGTAGGGTAGACATTATTTGCCAGTGGCTGTAGAACACAAACACAAAACAACTGTCCAGCTTGTCAGAATTACCATGCATGAATATCCATGAGTGGGTATTTATTATAAAACATTGCTATGTTTAGGATTGCCAATCCCAGTAGAAAGACTTCAGAAAATGTTGTGTTTTGAAACAATGTTGGTGATATTTGCTAGTATACTGCAGCCCACTGCTCTATCAAGCATAGCTAGCAGATATTTTGACGAGTCCTATAGACGTAAGAAAGAAATCAAGGTGCAAACTGGTGTGTGGTGCTCTGTAAATTCGTAGTTATTCAGAATGTATTTTGACTTTCATAGGAACATGAATGTAGACATCAACCTGCTCAAAAGAACAATTTCAAGTGGTACTTATGGCAAATATTCTAGATTCTGTGATTCTACCCAAATGGGTCAATTTAAAGGAGAGTTTGTTTTTTAAGTGTGAGAAGTGTTCCCTGGCTCTTTCCTGAGTGAACATTAATATTTTTCATTTGACATAATTTTTCTATTTGGCATTTTAGTGTCTTAATACAAAATTCAGAACTAGAGTGGTTTAATTTCCACTAGTTCTTGGTTTTCTGTGAAGTAAAAACAACACCTTTTGTTTTGTGTGAAATTTCGAAGATTAAGTTATTCAGGTTTAGGTATGGTAAAATCAGTTTTTCCTAGGTTTGGTGGCAACAGAATTCTCTGAGTTGGAAAAAATATTCAATGCACAAGAAACATTGCTAGTGAAGAGTCCAACAGGGACTGCAAGAATAAGAACATGGTTTTGAGTGATGGCTACATACGTCCTTGTGATTACTTCTGTTATTCCAGTAGAGCTCTCAAAAGTGCAAAAGCTTCAGGATTCAGGGCTCCTTCTGCATAAGCATTAGTAGGTGACCTTGTATACCAAGGCTGGGACCCCTGTGTGATGTCAGAGTACAAACCTACACTTACCTGTTGGCCCCATTTGAGGATGTTTTAATGGTTCTGGGTAGAGAGCTGGGATGATCTCAGGACAAGAAGTTTCCCCAGCAGTTCACTATGTCTGCTGGAAACAGAGGCATGTTGTGGGTTTGCACAGTCTGCTTGTAGCTTGGTCCAGTCATTTTGCAGAAGGAGAAGTCCCTGGTTTGGAAGACAAAGATGATAGAAAGTGAAGGACAAGCAATGGCACTGTATGTCTGGCAAAAGCAACTATTTTATCTTTGCAGGAAGAGCCCAGGGAGAGGTGAAGAGAGCAAGACAAATCTGATGAGCAGAGGAACTGTGAGAGCAGGCAAGGAGAATGAGAGATAGTGCACAGACAGTTTGAAAAGGAGACAAGGTGCAGATAAGGAGCTGTATCTATCTAATAGATATTCTTCCCTTAATTCTAATGGAAATTCTATCTCCCAAAGCCTGTCAGTGGAAACCTAATCCACTTCTAAGGGATACACAGCATTGCTCAAAGCAAAATTCAGACAACGACAAGGTCGTTTTCATCTCATCTGCTCTAATGCACAGCACCTTCCTTCCCCCCTCATTTCTCCTTCCTTGCACAAGCTGAGAAAGGAGAGGAGAAGCTGAATGACAAGTAACATTTCTGCAACACCCAGCATAATTCAGGGATGACTCTCCTGTGGCTGAGGAGAGTTTAACTTTGCTTTTCTGAAGAGTAGCTACTCTGTTGTTTGTTTGGGGCTCTACAGGTGACCAAGGAGTTGCACTGAACAAATAGTTGCTGGAAGTGCAAAGTTTAAAGAGCTGGCACATGAAGTACCCTTTCCTGTCTTCTGAATGCAAAGCAGAGAATATATTACAACCTGGTCTCAATTCAGTGCTAACCCTACTTAAAGGGTGGACTAGATGACCTTCTGAAGTACCTTCAAACTCAATAACACTGTGATCTCCTAAGCTATATGAGATAGATAAACAGATGCATGTGGACAAATATATACCTGAAGTTGCTTGCCTAGAAAATTAGACCACACATAGAAGGACCAAGCACATGAGCAAACAATTTCTCTGTGCCTTAAATTTCTTCCACAGATCAAATCCTAAGAAACAGTGGTAACATTTCCCAGAATATCTGATCAACTCACAGAATTGGGAAGAAATGTCTGTCTTCACTTATTTCATCCATTTTATAGAATTGATGTATTTCCCAGATTTGTTGCAAGTTTGTTTCTTCTCATCTTCTTCAACAGGGCTACGTACAATCTTTCAAAAAATTGATCAGATGCTCAGCTGTGCTGCTAAAATAGGCATCTCTAATTGAAGGAGGTATTTACTTACATGCTCACAAGAAGCAGATGGACTCATCTCCAGTTGCATCCAATAATCAAACACAGTGGCTTATGTTTTCAAGGGACTTAAGACTGACACTAAGTGTTGTGACACATATCCCAGGTGTCTACCATAGTGACATGCAAACTTTCCTGGAACTGGTTTATAGTCTATTCCAGAAGAACCTTCTTTTTTCTCGGTGTCAGAAACCAAAGTGATTTGAGCCTACCACTCCCATCACTGAAGTTCTTCTCGTTGCGTAGGTTTCACATCTTTGCTTTCTACCTGAGGGCCAACACTCAGCTTTGTCAGATAAGTGGTTCTTGATTATTTGTGGAACATTTCTGCAGCAGGACAAAAAGTCTGCCTCTGATAAAGACTAGCATTTTCAAAGCAGGAAAAGCATCCTAATCTTGAACGGTTGTGTCTCAGTTTGGAAAGACAGATGTCCGCCAGGGAAAGCTGGAGCCTCCATCAGAATGGAGAATGTAAACCCCTTCCCTCCAAATTATTATTATTTTGAAATTAAGGGGCTTTCAGGCAAAGATATGGGAATAGGAATAACAGTTGTTCACTAGGAATATTAAAAATAATAATGTATTATTAGCAGTACAAAAAACGCAAACAAACAAAAAAGAAAACACTGACAAAGTCAGGATACAACCTGACACCCTCTTGATCAGGGTGTTGATAGCAGTCCAATAAAGTCCTCCTAGAGTGACAGGTGTGGTTCTGGTGGAGTAGAGATGATCCTGTAGGAGGGTGTAGTTTTCTTCTGAAGATCCAGTGGTGGTGAGATGGGTCTGGTCTTCCTCTGCGAATTCAGTGGAAAACAGGCTGCCCTGGAGTTCCAACTCTCAGTTTCTATCCAGGTAGGAATGCTTGGCTCCTCCCACTAGTGGAGCATCTCACAATGAGATGATGTAATTTTATCAGTCATGCAGCGAGCCTTAAAGGCCCATTAACAGAAGATATCTCCCTGGAGGGAGGATGGGCTGTGGAAGAGATATGAACACTGCCCCACCTGGCTTCAACATCTGGCCCATTAACAGAAGGCTCCAGAGTTACAAGGAAAGGATCACAAGAGAGATAAAGAAAACATCTCCCTAATCAGTTTCAACAGATGGAAATAGAATACATACTTTTGGTTACATCTTGCATTGCAACTCAAGACACTCTATGAATATCCATGTCTGGATTGTTGCACTCTATTCTTTCCTTAACTTTACTTTAAGTGCACTTACATGGATCTTCATATCTTGCTAATCCTGACCTTGATGTGTTGAATTATCTTCTTGTTTGGCTTTGGACCTGCCTTGTCACTACAATTGCTGAGCTGGAGGATGAGCCTGGTTACCCTCACAAGACTTGCTCTTCTTGCTTTGCTTCACTACTGGGGGACTGTGATCTTGCTGTGAGGCTACTGTCCCTTCTGCCCTGCTCCCACCACTCCTGGCTCCCCTTCTCTTCAAGAGCAGCCTACTCCTGCTGGACAGGGATTACACTCAAAGTGCAGAGATGGCCTTATGACAAAGACTGACAAATACTTAAAATGTATGTGGTCAGAATGAAGCATGTTTGGTCAAGCAGTTTGCAGTGAGGAGGACAATGCACTGTAGCTCTGCAGCAATACTGTCCTGCCACACCCCACTAGGGGTTTAGACTATCAGACACTGCACTCTCTCTCCCTCTGAAAATCTTTGAACTCCTTATTTGTCTGGTGCATGCCTACAACCATTTATTAGTCACAAATGGCCATAGATCATTAATGCACAACCTGATTACATCAGCTGCTTCCCTTGCTAATGACCTCCAGGATCAAGCTCAGCTTGACAGATGTAGAAGTACTAACCACAGCGATGAAAGAGCACTTGGTCCTGGCAATCAGAGTGTGGGGGGAAGGAGAGGATATTACACAATTTTTTTTAGATTATTAATATGAAGTCACAGATCTGTAACCATCATGTTAATGGACAGATCCATCTGTCTTGTTAGGGAATCTGCTACTGAAAGAGTTCTTGCCAACAGCTCAGGGAAGTGAGGTGGGAATGCTTTGTAGTTTTCACAGTAATCCTCTAATACCAACCTCAATGTGGGTTCAAGGAAGCCAACCTCACAGTGTAGTCTAAAGCATTGATGTACCCACTAAAACATTACAACCCAAGTACTGTGTGACTAATATAGGTTTGACAAGGTGTGCCTACATTTTTGGATAGTCTAGTAGGAGGCTAAATAGGTACTAAGTAAGTGTCTGAAAAATCCCTATAAATTTACAGGCCTCTAGGGGATGATCTTACTTCTCTAAGTGCTGTCCATGTTAAGACTGGGTTATTTTTATGGCTCAATTTTATCTAGAGACACCCCACAGGTGGAATTTAGGGTTAATAGTGGATTTCATATAGGCATCCTCAAGATGCCCCATTCTATGACCCTGTGGCATCATGCCATGGTTGAGTGAGGAGACCAAGGGTGCTCCTGAGGGTAGCTGTTCTTCATCTGCCCTCATTGCTAAACAGCTGGAACTGCAGTTGCCTGGGAAACTTGCAGGTGTCAAGGGGAACACTGAAAACTGCTGAAGCAGGGACTGAAGGGCTGATAGAAGCCCTGGCTTACCCCAGTCAAAGCCCTACTGGCTTACTGAAAAAGAGCAGAAGAGAAATAATAAAGACCTATCCTTTGCAATTTGATAATCACAGAATGCTCCAGCTGGGTTTTTGCAGGGACTCTGGATCTCTCTGATAGGCATGCAGAGAGCTGATAGCCTGTCGTGCCTTATAATCTGTGGTATCCAGAGCAGAGTTCTCTCTAAAGAAGTATGTGTGAATAGTGTGGCATCAACCTGACCTAGTCACTCAGAACAGTGATTGCAGTAATTTGCACTTATGACTCTGTGTCAATGTTAAAAGACTAAAATTGAAAGTATCGGTACTTCAATCTTTTACTATTCCTCTCCTCAATGATTATTTTCATGCTCATACAAACAGTTAGCATGAAGGTCAGAGAGATCATTTCCATAACTCATTTTTCATACAGCTTTTGCCCTATATCTTAACTCAAGGCACTCCAGATCACACAATATTCTCCATGAGAAAGTACTGATATTTGCCATAAACCAGAAACCCCTGCTTTCCTTTTATAGTAACTGTCCACACAGTCATAATGATAGATACAGTTATCACAGTGTCTTCCTTGCTTCCTCCTGTTCCATCCCTCTCTGAGTCCTCTTCTAGGTGAGTGAGCCCTGTAATGTGTCCTTGGGGAAATCACTAGCTCCAAAAGGAACAGACTGGATATGGGCTGTGTCCCCATGGAGGGTGGTGCTCACCCCACTGACAAATACAGCTCTGAATGAAGCGACTTGGAGCTGCTCTTACTCACAGCACTTTGCAGCCAGCACAGCAGCATGTGGGAGCTGGGTGCTCTGTTCCAGCTCATCATGACCTCTTTCTCTGAATATTCCTGTGTAGAAGGAAGACTCAGGGACATAGCTCCATCTGCATGAGGAGGCATCATTCTCTTTTCAAGGTGATTTTGGGTCATACCACTATAGTGGTGAAAAAAGCTGGATGCTGAGCCGTGAACTTGCCTGTCAGTCTCCTTTGAAAAGCAAAATAGTAGGCTGCTTGCTTCAGCTCTCTGCTTCATTCAGGAAAGTCTCATATTCCTCAGAGAGCAATCACCTTAGCTAATAAGAACAGAAACACTACTATAATTAATAGAAATCACTACATAGAAAAAGACCCAAAGAGTGAGCCATGCCAATAGCTTATAACTTAGAAGACTCATCAACATTTAATTAACAATGGAGGCATTGCAAAATTAAGTATATTTACAAGTATATTAAATCAGATGCTGCAAGAGGCAGTGTCAGTGCAAAGCTGGACCTATTTGAATTCACTCTTGCTTCTACTAGGAGTGTTGTAATGTTTCATGGAAAAGATTTGAATTAAACCAACCAAAAGCTTGACCCAATCCCATACCTTTAATTATATTAAATACACATGAAAGGTGCACTTAAGATACTATGTTCTGTTGTTATGGCAACTGATATTTTAAAAAGGGATGATGAGAAATAAGAAAAGGAAAGCTATATGGAAAAAAATGCATCGTGTTGTTATAGCAACCTTTTAATTTCAAAGAGGTTGGGAATTACCTGTGTGGTAAGCATTGCTGGGAACCTGCTCCCAGGTGTGGTTGAGGTGGGTCAGAGAAAATCATGTCATATTGAAGACTGTATATTGGTTGAAGTTTAAGTCTTGGAATTACAGGGTACCTTTTACATAAGAAAATCAGTAACTTAAAGCAAAAACTATGGGTTTATCTCAGTCTTGTCAATTTATCAGGTTGCTGTTCTGTGACATTTTTAATATTTCCAAACTGGTTTGCCTTCTGTGTCAGTCTTTCAGAAGCATATTTACATGCAGGGTCCACAAGATTTGTCTTAAAATCATGAGATTCCCTGAGAAGAAACATGTAAATTTTTATCTCTGGAAGGGTTTAAGGCCAGGTTGAATGGAGTTCTGAGCAATCTGGTCTAGTGGAAGTGCAGGGAAATTGCTACTAGAGCATCTTTATGGTCTCTTCAACCCAAATAATTCTATAAGTCTATGGTTTTATTTTATGTGTATATATATGTATGCTTGTCTTCCTCAATCTTGTTTTAACTACTGCCAAGTGCCAATCAGTTTGTGTCACCTCTTCCCTCCTTATTGTCTTAACACCTCTCCTGGTTGTTTCTTTTTACCCTCCATTCTCCCAAGGTCATACTCAACCAGAGAGAACAAGCAATTTCGCACCTGGGAGGAGTGAAGCTAAATTTACAGGAATCTTGAGCTCCAAAGGGCTATTGCACATCTAGTAACAGTTCTAGCCTCTTTGCTGATTTCGCTCAGCAAATGTGACAAAACAGAATGGGGGAAATGCAGTCCTGAGGAAATATATTGTGTGAGAATGGAACCAAGGCAGTAATTGCACTTAAATATATAATGAGATTTCAGACACTGTATACTAGAATGCTCTGAAATCACCCCATTAAGTATGAAGAATCCTTGCAGAGCACTACTCAGTCACAAGCCACAGGACCAATACTACAACCAAGAATAACTTCATTATCCTGTAAAGTTGCTACAAGAGGAAGAGCAGAAAATTAGGACCCAGTGCCTTCTCTTGCTTCACACACCTGCTGGGCACAGATGTGTTGGGAGAGGGGGGATCATGCTGTTGCTTCCCATTCACTCTGCCCAGCTCACCAGAGGTGCTTGCAGGATGTTTATGACCCGGTCAGAGCCAAGCAATACCTTCTTTTTTTTTGCTTTTTGGTGGACAACAGATGTTTCTGCCTCCTATTGACATAGCAGGAAACTGATTATTCTTATGCAAATAGGAGCTTGCCTCAAAGCTGCAGCCTGTTTTCTTGCTGTTGGCAATGGGGAGTGATTTTCAGCTTTCTGAGGGAGATCACAGCTGGTGAGGATGCATGTCAGACCTGGCCCTTCCAGGCTGGTGGGTCACTTGGAAGCAGAGGAGGAGTAGGAATATAGCACTTAACCTGCCTTCTTTACAAAAAAAACCCAGTTAATTCTAATTCTGGAAGTCAACAGAGGAACATGAGCATTTGCAAATTCAGCCTACATGGATGAACAAGGCCCTACAACACAGGGGGACAGGGATGACAACTTATCTGCAGAGATGGCCAAAAGGCTGTGTCTATTGCGCAGGTGTGTGGTGGAGCTGCAAAGCTGGGAAAGGATGCTCTGGGCTGCTGGAGGCTGGGAACCGTGTCAACCACAGAATCACAGAATACACTGAGTTGGAAGGGACCCACAAGAATCATTGAGTCCAACTGCACAGGGCAACCCCAAGAGTCACACCATGTGCCTGAGACCATTGACCAAATGCTTCTTGAACTCTGTTAGGCTTGATGCTGTGGCCACTTCTCTGGGAGCCTGTTCCTCTGTGTGAAGAGTATTTTTCTAATTATGAACAGAGAGTGCAACACACAGATTTAGTAAATCCAAGGAGTGCAACATGAGGAGGTAGCCAATAATATAGGTAAGATTTACTTTAGCAGGGTTTTCCTGTGCAAACATGTAGTACAAACTATGTTGAAGCTTCTCAAAAGGACTTTCTTCCTGCTTGTCTTAAAAACTTGTTCACAGATGCAGCAAATCACCTCTGGAGGTTCTTAACTCACTTCAGTAGTGAGAAAATGTAGAGAACTGGGAAAGAAACCCTGTTTCTGGGTGTTAGCTGGGCAGGAACAAACCCATATGTTCTCAATATGGCCTACTTGAGCCTCACTAGAAAGCACTCAGCTTAAGAGAAGGGTTGCAATGGAAGATGCCCCTTGGGTACCAGCGTCATCACTGGGAACTGCTGAAATCATATCTTTGCCAGGCTCAGGTAGAGCTCAGCTTTGAGGCACCTTTGGTTCTGCAGTGGGTTTCAGAGGGTCTCTGAAGCTCCTGAGGGCCTGCACAATACCTGTTAGACCGTAAGTGTTGTGCACACCCAGTGCAGGGACACAGAAAAGATCCTTAGGGCTGTTTGCTAATGCCCAGACTGTGCTCTGGATCTGAACCTCAAGAAAGATTAGGAACCAACTAGTCCACTCTCAGAAAACATAGCAGAAAGAAAAACCCAAAGTGTCGTAAATTTTTTATTTGTTGTGGTCTGTCCCCCTGCCTTGGCTTTTTCTATTAGCACAGGCATTTATGTGGAAAAGTTCATTTCTCATCAAATGTAGAAGTGGAGGGCAGATATTAGTTCAGTTTTCATTTACTGTTTGTCAAGAGTGACAGCCAGCATTTGTTTAAATGTGGTAAGTGGTTTATTTTTTTTCAGTTGATGTCTCAAACAATGATCCTTATTCAAGGTTTGCTCGTTTTCTACTAGAAAATATATGAGTAAAAAGCCGATTTTCCAATCAGCTCTTCATCTTGCTCCAGCATCTTTATGACTGTGATCCATTAAATACACACTTTTCTTTACATTCAAGACAGTAGTGATTTTACATTTTCCCATTTTTCCCATGTCATCCAACACCTCCTTCTATTGTCTCAGTCACTTGGGTCAGAGTCCCATGTTTATACAACTTAAACCCTTCTCAAAATCAGCACAATGCTATCACTTCGCTTATGGGCATACAGAAATACCCATTTCAGTGTGTCCATGCTTTGTACTGATAGAAATAACCCTACCCCATTTCAGGCTTGTCCCTTCTAGGCACTGTATTGCTGTAGCAATTGCATAAGAAAAAATCACATTCACAACCAAAAATAACTAATTCATTACTGACACTGAGTACAGAACTCATTATGAGGTAGGTGGTGGAAATGATGGTTCTATTTTGACCATTTGACATCAACCTAAAGTTAAAGATGGGCATACAAATGCCCTTATCACATTGAACCTAGCTCCAAGATTTGGAGAGATTTCACTGGAGAAGAGATGGATCCCTCTTTCCTTTTCCTTCCTCTCTAAGCCTGAGGACATCCTTGACTGGAAATATAAGGGTAGCTTCAAGTTTAAATGGTAGGAGCACTGTTTACATTTCTGCTTGGTTACTGAGACCTTGAAATGCCTCTACAGAGCAGTCTGCTCTCAGAGCTACTGAACATACTAAATTCCAACACCTCTTCTCTCTAATCAGAATTGAAAGATTGGCTTCAGAAAACAAATGGGATTTTTTTTTGTCATAATGGTATTTCATATTTATATCACTAGGTTTAAAAGGGATTGCATTAAAAAAAATCAAGGGAAGAAAGAGAAAAAAAAAAATGTCCTAAATATTTAATGATCCTCAGCAAACAATCTGTCCAAAGAAAGAAAGATTTCTTTGCCAGTTTGGCAACTGATCTATAATCTTGTTCTACTTGGTTAGTGTTCCCAACCCTAAACCTGTGGTTAAAAACCTAAAACTTAAATCTGTGATTTAAGCCCAGCTCTGCTTTGTAGACCTTCTAGGAAACTTCATGGCAAGAATTCTTGTTCTCACTGCACCCCCCTCCTTCCCCAGACATTTTCAAGGTAGAGTTTAGCTGAGCACTTCTTGCACAGACTGCTATTACCTTTCAGGGATAAGTTCAGCATTTCCAAAAGGGGCTCAAATAACAGGCCACATACATGTTCAGCTGAGTACAGGACTAAAAGGGGCCTGCAAGGGACCTTGGGAAATCCAGTCTATATTCCCACCCCTATCTAGACCAGTTTTCAGAATTCAGTAACTTGGCCCAGTTCCTGTTCCAGCAGCTGGGCCACTGACATTTTTAATCCTCTCCTGATATGAGCTATTTCTTTAAAGGTCTTCTTCAAAGGTTTCTCAATTCTTCTGACCTTTTGCATTGCTCCCTGAAGAAGCCTTAGGGCTATGGGACCCAATGCAGAGTTTTTGCTCCTGTGAAATATGTCTTCCATACAGTGATGACACCTTTATCAAAAAGGCTTCAGGGTGATTGAGTATGGATGAATCAGAACAAATCAGACTAATGTAGTCCTGTGTGTTGTTTTCTGTTGGGGAAGATGAGGCAGTAAGGCCCTACAAATATGATTGCCCAGTAGAAGGGTATAAGAGTGTAAGGCCTGGGAATGAGATTGAATTAAAAGCTAAGTTTGAGTTGTAGGATGCCAAGCCGGAAAAGAGTGATTGAGCTAACTAAAGGCTGGATGCCTGATGGTTGAGCAACACCCCTAGAAGACAATAGAATCCCAGGGGGATGGGCGCTGCCAAGGTGTCAGGGAAAAGGTTTTTTAGAATGTAGAATAGTATGGTAATATAGTAGCTCTCATAGGTTGTATGTAGATTTTGTAGGTTTTGTATCTTGTACTGGTTGGTTGGTGTTAATCAGAATATTCAAGACAGAAAGAGATAAAATGTAATGTAACAGGAAGCTCGGCCTGCTGCTGCTGCTGCTGCTGCTACTCCTGCTGTTTTGAGGACACTCTTTTTGAGACCACGCTTCAGCCGGTGCTGGTCAGGCTGCCTGTCCTCACACGGTGGCGCACGCCTGTTATCCCAGCTGCCGGGGAGGCTGAGCCCGACGGATCGCTTGAGCCCAGGATTTCTGGGCTGCCGTGCGCTGTGCCGAGCGGGCGTCCAAGCTAAGGCAGCCATCAATATGGTGACCCGCGGGGAGCTGCGGGACACCAGGTTGACTAAGGAGGGGTGAACCGGCCCAGGTCGGAGACGGAGCAGGTCAAAGCTCCCGTGGCGGTCAGTAGCGGGATCGCGCCTGTGAATAGCCACGCCAGCGTAGCCTGGGCAACACAGAGACACGCGGGCTCCAAACTGCAGCTTTCCATTTCCGGTTAGCGCCTACAATTCGGCAGGAACCATCAGTGAAGAGGGCATATCTTCTTTCAGTCTCCGGTAGCTCGTTATATGGTGGGGCTTCCTCAGCGCGTGTCACTTGCTCCTCTTCTTCTTCAGAAGATAGTCCAAAAGTCTCACCTTCAGG
>VZUI01049738.1:0-33393 GCA_013401135.1 Cettia cetti
AAGGAAGGAAGGAAGGAAGGAAGGAAGGAAGGAAGGAAGGAAGGAAGGAAGGAAGGAAGGAAGGAAGGAAGGAAGGAAATTAAAGAGCAGCTGAACCTGCATCTCTCACTGTGTTTGGTTACTTTTGACCTGAGGCAGTAGCTTGGGGCTGATGAGGGAATTTAGCACCTAACTAGTCAGAGAGCTTTGACCCTAAGCACCAAGGCATGAAAGCACTTCAGCACCTTGCTTTAGGCATTCACCATGTGAACTTCCTTTGCCCTGGTCCTACAGTGCCTGGTTTCTTTCTACTGCAAAGCTTCTAATGTGGTCAAATCGGGACAAGGAATGAGATGGGGTCTCCGGAGACACTTTTGCACAGTACATACATGCTGGCATGAAAGTGAGGCTGCATTTTAGGCCATTTCTTGAGAGTCTTGCTCCTTTCCTGGAACAACTACTGCATACAGTCCACTGTTCCTGTAAGCGATCCAAGTCCTCTTTGTGACAACTTGATGGAGGCACCAGTTGGGGAGTGTGGGCTTGAGCTCCAGCACTTTCAACATTTGCCGTTACTGGTTTCAGTGCTTGGACATGCTGGTCAAGAGGGCATGCAAGGACATTTTTGCAGTATGGCTTTTTAACAGCTCAAGGGAAGGAAAACGCTGGCTGCTGGAAGCAGGGGAGGAGAATTTCAAGGGGTAGCTCTCTGTGTGGGTCTAAATCTGCACTGCTCCGTTTTGTCACCTGGCCTGGCCTTCCATGAGCCAATGTGACCCAGCAGCATCCCATGAGCATCGGCAAAGAGATGAGTGTGAGGTCTCCCCAGCTGGGGCAGGGAGGGTCTGGGAGATCCCAGCTCGGGGGAGGTCATTCCTTCTTACCCCTGCGGATGTTACCTGCGTCACAAAGGACGTCAGCTCCAAAACTGCTGATAGGAGCAGGGATATTTCTGCGTGGAGGAGTGTGCGGGGGGGAGATCTGGAAGAACATACAGACTCAGCAACCCTCCTACCCCCAGCTCTCCACCTGGAATCCTGGGCCTGTCCACAGAGATCGGGGAGTTGGTTTTATAGCACTCATTAAGTGGAGATGGTAGAAACACAGTGGAAAAAGACAGAAAGGGATGGTAAGGGACTGTGGCCCTCCAGAATGGTGGGAGAATGGGAAAGCTGCTTGGAGACAAGTCCACACAGATGCAAAGCCATTCTGTGTAGCTGGGACTGCTGGTTTGACCCTTGAGGACCTCACCCATCTCTGTGACATTTTTGCAGGTTCTGAAATGCAGGTTCTGAAAGGGTTGCACCTTTCCTAGACAAGTTCAGGAGCGGAACAGTATTTGTCACACTCAGTGTGAACGGTGCTAGTGACAATAGTAAAACCATATTAAGCATGGTCTCAATCCCTTTTCAGCTGCCTCCTAGGCCACAGTTTATGTGGACTACCCATGCAGTTAAAGACTTCTCTCCTACCAGCTAATTGATCTTCACTGGACCTTTGGGCAATCTCTCATTGATGATATTTTAAATATGCAAACACAAGTGATCCCTATTGCATGCCACCTGAGGTCACTGAAATCACAGCAAAGACGTCTTTGTGTGCTGTGTCCCCTCAGGGAAATTGGCCACATTGAGATTGCCCACAATGAAAAGTGCCATCTTTCTAACCCCATCAAAGAGGAAGGAGCCTGATGTTCAAGGCTTGAGTCTGATGTTCAAGGCTTTGCTTTAGGTGTAGCTGTCTCTATTTTGCAGGCAACCACAAATGCTTCTGAGTGCTTTCTAATGAGGTCAGCTCCTTCAGGGGTGAAAGGAGACTGGGGGCCTTCCAAACCAAGATGTTAATGGGAGAAAGCATATGGCGTATGCGTGTAAATTATAACCCAGATACGTGCTAACATGCCAGCACCTTCCTGGCCCTGTTTTCTGGAGTTTCCCTGCTGCCCCAGGGGTGAAGAGCTCCATTCATCCTGTAGGCCACCCAGCTCTCCAACTGAGAAACTCTGAATTTTTAAGTGATGGATTTAAAGCTATCGAAAGGAAGCAGGATTAGCAGGGTGAGGGACCTTTCAACCACTTATCTGTGCCTGCCCTCGATGCTGTGAATCACTGGTGCTCCCCAGGCACTTCCCTCTGTGCCCCACACAGGGAGTCCTGTCCTGCTCTGCAGGGACTATCACTGGTCATACCTCCCCTCACCACCCCTGGCTTCTGCTTCTCAGCCACCAACTATGGCAGGACAGGAGTGAGCCACAACACACAGAGTTTTGCTCTCTACTCCATGCTGATGCTGGAGAGTGCCCTCCCTCCAACAGGATTTCCCCCCTCCCCTGCCTGAGAGCCCTACAGCTGGAGACTGTCATTTCTGCCCTGGAGGTCATTGTGCTGGGGGAGTAGGGGGTGCAGGAGCCCAGCACACAGAGGGCATGTTTCCCTCCCAAACCTCCCTCCTCTGGTCCCTTGGCCCAGGCCCCAAGTTGCTCCAGACCCTGCTGGTTGCTGGCAGTCCTGCTGAGGACCTCTGTTTTCCCTGACCCTTTCCTGACTGAACTCTACCCCCACACCTCTTTGTCCTGCACCCCATGTTAATTCCAATTCTTTGGCCTCTTGCAAACCCAGCAAGGTGTCAGCTCTGCCACATGGTGGCACGTTTTTTGAAGCCTGGGCCAAGAATCAGGCCTGCAGCAAGAGAGACTCTCAGCTGTGCCTCCTCTCCCATTACAGCATTCCTGGAGGGTGCAGCTGCTCATATGGACTATGATGGTGCTGCTTAGGTGCTGAGGGAAAGGGTTTTGCAGCCAGAATGGCCCCCAGCAAGACAGGTCCCATGGGACTCTGATCGCCAAGGCTGGGAAGGGGCACCTTGGTACTGGTGCACAGTGCCAGCCCATGGCTTTTTTGCTTCCCAAGTGCAAAGTTCCTAGCTTGTTTATTTTTCATTGAGTTTCTTCATTCAGGCTGCTTCTCATGTGACAAAGGGGAGAGGGGACGAGGGTGCCTGGAGGGGGTAGTGACAGCCTGCCCAGGTTAGGCCACTGGGTCTGCTGAGGAGCAGGCTGAGCTGGACACTCAGACTGCAGCCCCCAGTGCTGTCAGGAGCCGGGGCTGGGAGCGGGGAGGAAGAGGAGACCCCTTTGCCAGGCCTGCTGCCCCAGAGGAACAGGCTGGGCACCGCCAGCCAGCCCGTGTGCCTGCAGGGTCTGGAGACTCCCAGCGGAGCAGGGTCTGCCCCAGTGGGGCCCTTATCTCTGCTCACATCCCTCCTGTAGTGCCCACTGTGCTGAGTGGCGCTGATAAGGGTCTGGGGGAGAGTGAGGGCCAGGAGAGGCCTGATTTATGGCCCCTCAGCCCCCCTGGTGGCTCCAGTCACTGTGGCTCCTGCCAGCTCAGCCAGCCCCATGTCTGTGGGGACAGGGCTTTCCTGGGAGAGGGTGTTTGCATTGCGGGGGGTGCATGCACCCTCAACAAGGGTCACATTGCTTTTTAATTTCTTGTTGGAAGAGCATCTGGAAAGTGTAGTCAATTACTGGATGGAAGACTCCCTCACAAGACCGTGGTATTTATGAGTTCCCCCAGCCTGTGGGGGTGCTGACCGCAATTAGAGGAGATGAGGGAGTGAAAGTTGCCTGTGGTGAACTCCAGGACAGTGGAACTGGAGAACAACTTGCTGGCCACTGCTGTAGGAGCAGTAGCTCCTGGAGTGATCTGGGAATGGGTGTCAGACCTAAGGGCTGGAGGAGAAAAGGCAGTTGCGGAGAGTTTGCTGTTGGGAGGAGATGAAGAAGATGGAGCAGGATGGGAACAGCACATGGGGCTGGTGGGACAGAGATGGACTGGGGGTGATGTGGAGAAATGTAGTGTTTAGACCATGATGAAGATGTGGGGTGCATGAGGAGGATTGTGCACATGTACCCTGACTCCTTTGTTGTGCCCAAGACCCCAGGGTGTAATCTGATATAACAGATGTTAGGCCTGAAGATTTGTGCCTATGTGTAACCCTCGTGGGCCCCACAGAGGGGCTTCAAAACATGCTTCAATGTCATACACATCCTTTAAATGCTGTGTGCTGATGAGGCAGCATTAAGGGGTCATCAGCCTTGTCCATTCCTGACGATTTTTTGCCTGCATAACCCCATTAATTAAGGGAAGGAAAAATCATCCTGTCCCTCCCATCAATACAGTAATGCTGGCAAGAGTCTTGATATAATGTGCTGCTCTGCTGGCAGAAAATTCATCCAAAATAAGCCACCCTGGCAAGTGCAGACTTTTTGCCAGTTGAAGCTGAGTCTCCATTGGGAGTGTTTTCCTTGCTGGTAATGAGAACGAGGTGCCCTGTGTGGTGGCAGGTGAAGAAGCTTGTGGTCAGCAACCTGTGAGTCAAGTGGTAGAAAAGGACCAGCTGGAGGCCCACTTCATTTCTCCCCACAGGTCCCGTCTCCTCAGTGATCTTTTTCCTGAAGTGGCTCCCACCAAGCTTAGAGTTGGTTCTTGCTAGCCTTGCCCCATGCCTCGTGCGCTGCATTAGCTGCCAGGGCGGTTGCACTGCTTGAAGACACTCACCCATCCATGGAGCCGGCAGGCTTGTCCCCACTGGCTCTCACTGTCAGCGTGACAGTAGGTACATGCGTACAGTAATTGAAGAGATCAAGGCTGAGTGCGCCCAACAGACCGACAAAGCCAATTACCCCTCAGGAATTTCTGCTCCTCAGGCTCGGATGGTGATTACAAAACCTTTGCCATTAAAAATTAGCCAAGAGAGAAACTTGTTGCCTGAGTCTGGCAGGAATTTCCCATGCCCATCTGATACACAGAGTGACCACAAAATGTGCAGCAGCCAAACCATGGATATCACCTTTTCACAGGCCTGACATTCCCCTCTACTTTAGGAGAGGGGTAGCATGACACACAAATGCATGGATATCCACAGGAACAGTGCATGCGTCCACATTTGTTGGCACACAGAGCAAATAAACTGTAAAGCTGCAGTAATAGGAGGTTGTGAAACCAACAACGATTGCACTGACAGCTTCCATTTCTGGCTGTGTGCTCTGGGCCCAGCTGCAGGGTCTCAGGGGGGAGATGGAGGAGGGATGAGTGGCTGCAATACAGGCGGGGAAAGGGGTCCTGCTGCCGAGATCCTGTGTCCTGCTGCTGGCAGGAAAACCATGTCCTGCCCTCACTTTGTGCAGTTGGCAATGAGATCACTGGGTGTATGCGGTGAAGGGAAAGACTGGGAAGGCTACAACTGGACCAGTACTACAAGCCTGACTGCCCTATTCCTCTTTTGGATTCATTCTGCCTCCCTGGCCTCTCTGCTTAGCGTGGGTGTTCACTGCAGAGTTAATGAGATTATAACTCCAGTGTTGCTGGTAACTTGTGTCTTATCCACACCCACATCCCTATAAATCGAGGATGCTTTTTGAGCTGGCTGGCCAGCCAAGAAGATAGGCTAGAGTGCAACCCCAAGGCTGCTGACATAACTGCTCTGCAATGCCGGTGAAGCTACCCCCTCTCCCGTGCTGCCAAGTCCTCAAGGAGCTCTCTTCCCACCTCTGGGTCAGACAGACATCTCCCCTCCCAGTCCTCTGGGAAAAGGTTTGTAGAACCATGCCATTTCCTGCACAGCACATAGGGCTGTGGGATAAGCTCCCCAGAGCATGGAGAGGAGCCAGTAAGGCACAGCTGCTCTTCTGTGAAGTCAGCTAATGGAGAGGGAAGCTGGACAGTAAACTACATGAGTTAAATCCATCATGTGGACGAACACTTGCTGGCATAAACCCTGGGCATCTTAAAGGTTGGATCTTGCAGTAGAAGAACTGGGGAAAATCTCACAGTATGCTGCCAGTCCTACTATTTTTTCATTTCTTCTCCCATGTAGGGTTTGGTAGTGGAGCTAGGAAATTTTCTATAACGGTCTGCTTTTTGTTTGTGGGAATTCTCTCCTATGCAAAGAAAATAACAACAGGCTGGAGTTGACACCATTGACATCTCGCTTAGGCCCAAAGTACTCCACATGTATTCAAAGGGAGCTAAAATGTCAGATTAGGCCGGTGTTAGCCACATGACTGTCACTCTAGTATATTCCTCCTCCTTTTATTGTTTTTATACTACCTCAGTTTTGGTAGGATATTATCCCTAAAAACCTCTGAGCAATGGGCATGTGAAGGCTTCCTGGGAAGTCAGTACTCCTTATAACTGCAATCACAGGTCACTCTTACCACTCTGGCATGCTGCTGTTGCTGTTTCCTGATCTGTGAAGAAGGAAAGAGGAGAGATATGATCAGGTCACTTGGCCTTTGATTCTGCTGTCTGGAGGAATTAGTGAGAATGATGAAGCTTTTTGGAAGTTTCACACCTCTTCTCTTCCAGATCTTTTAAGCCTCGTTAAAAGTCACTTCCCAAAACTGAATTTGCGGGTAAAACTCTGGCCCTGGTCCTGCAAAGAGCAGTTTATGAATGCACAACTGAGTTAACCTAACCACATCTGGAGGCAGAGGAGGGGATGGCACCTGTGAGAAGCACATAGTAGAATCAGGGCTTGTGTTTGTAACCCTACAGCACCCTGACAGGAGTATCTACAACTAAAAATCTCTTCTTATTGTTGTATTGTTTCCTTCAAAGCTGCTGAGGATGAATGATACAGCACCTTTACAAGATGGTAAACTCCAGCTCAAGGAGAAATTATCCAGTTACTCGGTTTCCTAGGCTCTGCTTCTTGTTTTTCATGTGCTCCATGTCTTTGCCTTGCAGCCCTTCTATCTACTAATTCCCGTTAGGAGTTTGCAGTAATTTGTTACGCTTTTTGTTTCTGCCTGCTAGTGAAAAGCCCACACACACCACTTCCTTTGTGTTCCAGTCAGTGCTCAGTAAATTCACTGCCTAAACTAGCTAAAGTACTCCTGCACCTCATAGTGTAACTTTTAACGCCTGCATTTGCAGTCTCCCCAGCATGCTGCTGTTACAAATATGCCACAGAGCAGTCTGGAAGCAGGAGGTGCTTGTTGGATATAACAGAACAATTCTTTCTTCCTGCTTCTGTTAGACCATCTTTTGTCCCTGGTATCACTTTGAGAGACCTTGCCCTGGGACGGCCTTATTTAATGGAATCTCTGCTTGATTCTGGCTTGATTTAGAGAAAGTCTGTGCAGCTCTGGCACACAAGAGCAGCATCAGATCTTGGTCCATTTCTGTCCCTCTTCCCACCCCTGTTACACACCCTGGGCTTTGGAGGCTGTGGTCCCGTGTCCTGCTGTGCTGGAAAGGGTCTATCCTTTGAGCACCACCTCATGAAGCCATCTGCTGCTGACTACTACTCCCTTTTCTCGATGCAGAGAAAGCATGTAGGGTTGAAGTCCTGCTCACTCAGCCTCATGAACTCAGTCCAGTGTGTGCTCTACGAGCCCACCTGCTCCAAGCCTCGCTGGTGCTGCACAGGATCAGTTCATAGTTCAGGCTTCAGGAGCTGCCGTGTGGGTGTGCCTGCACTCTACACTGGAAGAAGCACAGATAGTTCCTTATAATAGCCTTTGTTTCAGGGCTCTGAGGAGATCTTAAGAGCCTGTCCCTTTCCTATGTCAGCTGTAGCTTCCTTTGCACGTCAATGGAACACATAGAGTGTGTGGGAGAGGGTAATGACAGTGGAAGGAGAAAGTACTCACAATGTAAACAGTAAACACACTTTCACCTTGCACAGATATCAGAAGAGAGCCCAACTAATGACCCTGCAAGGAAAAGGATCTCCTCCCGGCCTGGTGTGTCTGCTAGGGGAAGGTTGTAGACACTGCCTGCACAGACATTGTGTTTTCTGCAGGACAATCTGATGCTGTGAAGAGCACTGTCTCTGTGGCTGCACTTGTTTACTGCAGTGTGATGTGGCTTTTGGAATTGCAGACAGAAATGTTCAAAAGGTTTTATACTTGGCACACATCTTACAGAGCTGTGGCTTGTAAAACTCAGACAGGCCTATTTTTATTTCCAAATATTCTGGAAATGACATTTTGCAAAAAAATTTGATTTCTGACTTTTCTGAGAAAATTTAGAGAGAAAACAGAGGTCCTGGAATTTCCCACAAAGCAGAATTTCTGTTTTTCCGCCAGCTTGACTCAGCAAGAATATTTCCCACAGGAATTTGACCATGAGCATTCATACTAGCTAGGCAGTTTGTTTGAATCTCTGAAGATGGTGAAAGAAAAAAAAGTCATAAATCCTCATGTAGTTTCTGCCTCATGCCTTCATGTGAGCAGAGAAGGACATCTCACTTCTCTCTCCATTCTTCCCTATAGGTTTCCTGGGAACACCCTATGTAAGCAGGTACCAAAGCAAAGGTCTGTGGAAAGAGCCAAGGCTGACATAGATGTACTCTGTGAATTGTTCTTTGTAGACAGCTTCCCCCTTTCTCTTTGTGAATGAGCTCAGTTTTTACAACAGAGCCTCTTGGTTGCAATTACATGGAAAATTTCAGCCTTTTTATTAGGGCTGGATAACTGACGTTCAGAAATGTTTTTTCAGGTGTCATTTTTGCTTGTGGGTTTACCAGTGGGGAAGGATGGGATGGAAACAGTGGAGGCTTGAGGCAGAGTGGGGGCAGGAGGAAGTATTCCAGAAATGGCACAATCACTGGCTTGAGAAGCCTCATCCCGAGCCCTGTATTAAGACACAGAAGAGCAACTGGAAATGGTCTGGCCTGTCCTTACCCAGATAGGGTGTAAGGACTGGAGTGATGGAGATTACTGTATCATAGTTCTGTCTTTGTGTGGATTCTTTTAAAGACGCATTAGAAAAAAAACCCCACCTATTAAATATCTTACCTTCTCTTTACAAAAAACAAAATAAAACAAAACAAAACAAAAAGCAAAACAAAACCAATAAAAAACTCAAAAAAAGCCAAACAAACAAACAAAAAGTTTAAAATCTTGGAGATCTTCCTCATACTGCTAGCAGAGATTTTCTGAATGCAAGTGTAGCTCTTGAACTGCTGAAGTCTGTGGCCTGGAGGCAGCATGAGGTTAGATGAGATGTTCTGGCTGGCCCTCTAAGGCCTTAAGGGGCTGTGAACCTCAGCTAAAACAATGTTACCCTGAATCAAGTTCAAAGTCCATGAATTGAGATTTCAAGCCTGAGCCTAGTTCAGGGGAAAGGAACAAGTTCCTGGTATTTGATGACAGTGCAAGAAGTTACTAGGAAGTTTCCCTGTGCATGCACAGCAAAAGCCAAATAACTGACTGTGTTCATGTCCAAAACATTAATTTATTTTTTTTAATGGAGTGATAACAGAACCTAAAGTGTGATAAATAGCTTCTAAATCTGCCTTCATCTCAGTGCTAGTGCAGGAGGACTAGTAATTTTAAAAGCTTGTTGAAAACCTTAGCTTTGACTGGTGCTATCAGGGTAGCTGCTGCCTTTCCCATGGTTTCACAAGGAGTGTGTCCCCTAAGTTTGTGTCTGGGCCTAAGCCTGCACTTAGAACCACTGGTCCACTTGGCTTTCCTCAGCATGGTGGTTTCAGAGACTGTGTGACCATGTGTGTGCTGACTTGCAGGCACTCTGCACTTTAGCATGTCCAAAGAAGGACACTGAAGCTGCTGAAGGGTCTAGAAACATGTCCTGTGAGGAACGGTTGAGAGAACCGTGGCTGTTTTGTCTGGAGAAAAGGAGACTTGGGAGGACCTCACTGTTTGCTACAACTACCTGAAAGAAGGCTGCAGTGAGGTGGGGGTTGATCTCCTCTACCATGTCTCCAGTGAAAGGATGAAAGGAAATGGCTTTATGTTGTGTCAGGAGAGGTTCAGATTAGATATTAGGAAAAAAAATTCACTGAAAGAACAGTTAAGCATTGAAATAGGTTGTCCAGGGAGGTGGTGTAGTCACCACCTGGAAGTGTTCAAGAGGTGTCTGGATGTTGTGCTTGGGGATGTGGTTTAGGGGTGATAATGGCAGTGATGGATTGATGGTTGGACCAGATGATCTCAAGGGTCATCCTTCATGGTTCTGTGATTTGGTGATTCTGTGATGTGGGTGGGGATGGCTGTATGAAGCATGAATTGGGGAGCTTGCTGGAGTTTGCTGGACCACTTTCTAGCAGGTTCTGCCTTGAGCTGTGCAGGTGCAGAAACACTTCATCCAGGTGACCACAAACAGGTGCTTTAGGTGATGGATTTGAGAAACAGTAAATCCTCAATGGTTGCTCACACAATGAAGTCTGTCAGATAGCAGAGAGCTGATCATGGAAGTCTTATACCTTTTGTAGGCTGATAGCATAGTCAATGATTGCCAGGAGCTTCATAGATTTTTGGTAGAATTTGTTGTTTTATAATGGTGGAAGAACAAAATACCTGGAGATAGCATATTGTGATCTGGCTCTTTACAAGCACTGAAATTGTACTATATATTGCATTTTCAAATTTCAGGGCCAAAGGATGAGTTATTTCTTTTCTTGCTGGCAAGAGGACAAAAAAGTCATTGTGACTTTAAAAAAAAAATACTTCTGCATAGTAATGTCTCATTTTTCTTTCAAAGTCTCAGGCAATACCAAGGTGACAGCAGTAGTTGTGCTGAATGGCACAGGGAAGATTGCTTTGCTGAACTGTTTAGAGCTGTTCAGCAACAGATCCATTTCTACCTTGAAGCTGAGCCCTTTGTTAGCGTTCTAAGATGGGAGTGAGGTTTTCCAAAGGACTCACTGGTTCTTTAGAAAGTTGTTTGAGTTTTTTTTCCTGCTGCTCTTAAAGCATATTTTTGTTTAAACCCATGCTTTGTGAAATTCTGCATGCTTTTGCTGCCCAAGTAGAAAGTTATAACTGTGAGTGGTTAGATTTGATACAAATCTTCTCTATGCTCAGGTGTAATTAGCATGCCAACCTCAAGAAGCTGGCAAATGGCCAGCATGCTCCGCAGCACTGCTAATATCTGTCACCCTGGTTTGTCAGGAATCAGTTGCTTCTGCCTCCAGAAGCAAAAAGGCTTTACTGATGTCAGGACTCTGCACAGTCCAGGAGACAGAAACAAGTCACCAAGACTGGTCATTACCCTCAAAAACATCATTTGATGGGGTCTCTTCCTGCTCAGTGTCTGCTGTTCTTCTGCTGTCATAGTGGGGCAAAGCAGAAAGGGCAGAAATGTTTCTCTTGTATCTGAACTCACAGAACATTTAAAACTTGGATGAGTCCCTAGATGGGATGGGCTCAGGATGATCCCATTCTGCATTAAGATTCCAGGCAGGGCAGGGTATGTGCTCACTCTGAGTGCTGGAACACGTACAGTCACTGCTCGGAGGGTTGCAATAATGTGGTAGAGATTGCCCGGTCTACTTGTGACTTTTCTTCTTTGGGCCCCATCAACACAGTATCTGAGCAATGTGTCTGGTAAAGGAGGGGAGTTGGAAACAAAGGGTCCCCTGGTTCTTAAAGTCAGAGTGGTGCTGGCAGGTGGAGGCATTAGCATCCCTTTATCCTCACTGGGACCCAGATATGCTTGTCTTGAAACTCCAGAGGGAAATGAATCCTTTGCAGGTTTTGCATGTTCCCTACACTGACTGGTCCGTGTTTGGGTTCTTCAGAGAACAACAGTGAATGAGAGGGATGTGCAGGCCCTGGTGCCTCCAAGCCTCCTCCAAGGTACTGCTTCCTAGTTTCACAGAAGACACCTCTGGGACCTCAGGCAAATGTCCTGCTCCTCAGGAAGCTGAATATTGCTCTCTAGTACCCTCTAGGGTATGGAAGACACAGAACCTGGGAACTCATGGATGTGAGATGGAGTCCATCAGAGCAGAACCACGGGTTGGGCAAGAGCGCGAAGGAGACACACTGGTCACCTCTCAAGCACTCTGATCCAAAGGGCTCTGAAGCACTGTTTTCCACAGGGGTGTAACTTGCCATTGTCTCGCAGGCCAGCCCGAGGCCCTCACATCACCTCTGTCCCACCTGCAGGGCTGACCCAAGCAGCAGATGGAAGGGAGTGACTCACCACCCCACAGCCAAGTCACTGAATCAGAGTATTTAGAGGCAGAGGCGTGGTAAGGATACTTGGGTTGAATCCCGACACTAAAACAATGAGCCTGAGGGGTCTTTATTGTCCATGACTGAGTAGACAATAATATTTTTGTTACCAGAGCAATTGCTAGGGGGATGTGGAGACAGCAAGCCCTCTACATACCACAAGGCACAAGAAAATATTGCTCAAAAGTTGTGTCATGTTTTGGATTGCTACTCTTGATTTATTGCTTCTCCCTGCCTCTGGGGATGCAGTGCTGAGGCAATCCAGGAGTAGGGATGCTGCATTTTTGGACCACATTTAGGGCTGGACCGTCATCATTATTTGTAAACACAGCTTAGGTCTCTCACCAGGAATAAAAGCCATTTATCCTACAAATGAAGCTTGTTCAACTGCAGGCTCCTAACACTGACGCCTCGCTTTTCCCCTATTTCCTAAGAAGAAGATAAGCTTAATGATTTTAATATTTTAATGGTAAGGTAGCTATCTTTTTAATCCCTTTTTCACTTTTCTTTCATTTGAACTTGTAGCCATGAGCCCAACTCTAGGCTTCTTTACATTAATTTCTTCCTAGAAAAAGCAGACTGCAGGTCTTTCCAGGAAAATTCAGCCCCAGCTCAGGGCAATGCAAGAGACCTCTGAGCTGTTTCTTTTCCTTTACAGAGTCTTCAGGAAGAGTATCTGCCTCTGGTCTTGGGGGAGGATCTTCTGGGAAAGGGGCCTGAGGTGGGGGAAGAATGAGGGAGTGCTGAAGGGGAAAGTGGCAGGAGGTTTTGCTGCAAGCCAGTAGAGAGGGAGAGCCCTGGAGTGGGTTGACCTCAGCCCCTGCCAGAAGGACATCCTACATGCCACCAGCAGGACCTACTTGGATACAGCCTTTAAGGGAGTTAGAAAAATGTCCTAGAAGAAATGGGGTTGCTGGGACATCCTTTCAGCAAGGCTAAGAGAGGGAAACAGCAAGACTTAATAAGCCTCCTGTCCTGGGAAAAGAAAGACGGAAGAGGGTTAGAGCTTATCCTAGAGGTATCTCCATGACTCAGGGCAGCCAAGGAAGAAATCCAGCTAGATTTCAGTTGTGTGACTGTCAGCTTGAAGAGAAGGAAGAAGCTGCAGTGTGACACAGCAACCTGAAAACTCAGTGGAAGCTAGGATGCAACACATTGTAGAGCCTGCCCTGACATGAGCAGGAGCAGACCACAGGCTTCCCTACCATGTCCCTCAGTGAACAACTTCCCAAGGTGTGAAAGACCCTGCCTTGCTGCAGGAGGCAGAGCTGTGCCTGAGCCTCGAAACTGGAGAAATTATCTGTGTAACAGGAGGGAAGCAACATCGAGAAAGAAAGAGCTTGAAACCATGGAAACGGATCTCCCCCCTCTTTCACTTCACTCCCATCTGTATTTCCCAGAATAGACATTGAACTCTGGTTTCTTTTGATGAGACAGACTTGGGTCAGTGAAGTTGAGAGTGAAATGGCCATTGCCAGGCTAGTTAAAGCAAAAAAACCCAAAATGCTCTCTTCCTCACTTCTCCTCCTGAAGCGGCCTCTTCATCTAGAGGCAAATTAACAGTTCCTCTGTCAGGTCACCAAGTCAGAGACCAGGATTACTGTGAAGGGCTTCTAGGCAAACAGCCTAACTTTCCTCATCTCCTCCTTATCTTGTTTGGTGCCAGTGATTCATTTTCTCAACTGCAGATCTATTGGCCTTTTGAGCAAAATCCTGACATTTTAGCTTGGCTCCAGAATTTCCCTCAAGATTTTGTTCTTAAGTGCATACAGACCACACTGCCCATATTGCAGATCCAGTAAGATTTCAGCAGCCACTCCACCCACTGCTGTTCGCACGCACGAGGAAAAATCTGTGCCCTAAACTTTCAAGTCTGGTAGGGCTGGGGAATGTAAGGATGAATGGTGTGAGATGGCTGGAGAGTCTTCCAGGGTAAATTGAACTATGGAGAGTAACTGATAAGGGAAAGGGCAGCTGAAACCAAGGATAAGGGACTGAGTGAAATGGACAAGGATGAAAGTCTGATTATGCATATGGGGAAACAGATGATGCAGCTGGAGACTACTGAGGCCTCCTTTGATTCAGCCTTCAGAACTTGTGTGTTCATTCATAACTACTGAAAAGGATCAGTTATGCTCAGGTAATGTTTGAAGAAGAGGTGGGCACTGATGGGCATCTTGCTTGAAACTGTACAAGGGAACTCCTGAGAAAGGCCACCTGGAAGGGTTATGATGACTATGCAGTGACAATACATCCTCCTTTACCTCTGCTTGGCTTACACTAGCCAACCACCATGGTCTCTCTCCTGCACTTAAAAAAATAAACTCCATTCAGAATAGCCTCTTTGTACTGGTGCACCAGGATAGGCATGCTACTGAGACAGACACATAATCTATAGGAAAAGCTTTGTACTCATTCATCTCTATCTCCAAATATGAGACGTAGAGAATAGGAAACTCCTTCTGGGATGGTGAAAGGATAAAATCAAAGATAAATGAAACAACCTGAAGATGAAACTGGGGGTGTAGTGAGAGATGCCTCCACAAGCAATAAAAGAATATTCCTTCTGGAGATCATTGGATAGACATATAGGTATATATACTCTGGGATATACCAGGTTGCAGGCAAACACCTAGAGGGGATAATTTCTAGCTGAAGGACGTTCCAAACTGAGGCAAGCAGCTTTCACTGTGAGCAAGGGAGGAGAAGGGTCTCTTGCTTACCTCAAGGACTCTGGCACTCAAGAGAGGTAATGAGAACAAGGAGAGCTCCTGCACAGGAAGGCAAGCCACACTTCTTAAAACAGCGCTGAACACACTCTGTTCTTGGCAGTGCTTGAGCTTCAGCTGTGTTGAGCTCAGGCTCAGCTGCACCCCTTTGCAGTGATTGCTAGCACAGATAGGCAGCATACGCAGCGCTGGGACTCCATGAGGAACACGGCTGCTTAGATGGATGCTCAGATTGCAGAACACCACACTGAGCCCTCCCGTTGCCTCCAGGAAGTTTAGTGTACAAAGCGTTTTCAAAAGCTTTCATCATGATAGACACAACAGGGGGCTGAGGAAGAAGCCTGTGGTCACACTAACCTGTGCAAGCTGGGGATCTGTGGAAAATATTATTTCTGGTATATGGAAAGGAAGCCTTCCTTCTTGCAGTGGTATTTCTGGCATAGTTACGACCCCAGAAGCAGTGGAGAGCTCCTGGCTGGGATGTTGTGGGCATCTTGATAATGGAAAGAGCAATAAAACTGGCTAAAAAGCTCTGTTTTATGTAAGAGCAAGCACATGCTACAGGTGCCCTGCCTAGTGAAAATACAACTGGGTTTATGGCCTAGTTTGTTTGTTTGTTGACATTGTGTAATCAGGACAGAATTTCTCAGAAAGAAACAACAAAGTCTTTGCAGTGGCATTTTCCTTGATTTTGCTATATGTTTCAGAACCTACAGATGTCTCCTGTCTAAATTTACAGAGTGGTTGTTAACAAAGACACTATTATTTTCCTATTTTTATTAGGTGTCAATATTAAGAAAAATAAATTAGTCCTTCTGTGTAAAAGCTTTTCTCTTTCTTATGAAGGAAAAGGAAGTGCCAATTGTTCTCACACCATGCCTTGATGTTCAGGTTATAGGAGTATGAGTATGAAAATTAAAAGAAATCACTCTTTTTAAAGTAACATGAAAACATTGTTAAATATCTACCTCTTAAAGTCTATAAATTCAAACAGGTTTTCTTTGGAGGCAAAGTTTAAAACATTCTTAAAATACGATACCGTAATTCAGAAATTTAGCAGAAAAATCACATTTAGACACAATCAGAGATTTTGAGCAATTGTTTTTCCTTGGTTTTGATTATTTTTCTTTTCTTTTTTCTTCATATCCTTTCTGCTCTGGTTTTTAATTCCTAGTGGAGGTCAAACATTTGAGGCATCCAGTTCTGATTGATTGCCATGGAAATAGCGATGAGGCAAAAGTGACAGCAGTGACATCATGGGAGAAACAGATGGCGAGAGCTGATGAACTTCTAAGAAACAAAGACACTTTCTGCCAATAAGTGTTCCTAGAGAACAAGAAAAACAAAACTGAGAAAAACAATCCTAGTTCATCACACAAAGAGAGAGTGCAGGGAAATTACTCCTTAGCAGTAGACTGTCTGAAAGGCAGAACTAGAACTGTGGATGGCTTTTTGAACTCCACTAGGCCTTTGACACAAATTAAATTAAAGCAGCATTGAATACTTGTAGAGCAGATCATTCAGGGTGCAAAATCTTCCTGGCACTTCCACATTATTGGGAAGGTTGTTTGGAGCATGAAAGTCACAAAACCCTTCCTTTTTGCACAGGCATTTTTGGAAAATTTGCTTCTGTACAAGAAGACTCCCCACAACAAACGAGGCTTTGCAGTTACAAAGAGATATTGGTGTCTTTAATAGTCTTGTTGAGATGCTGACATTGTGTGAATGTAGCTAAATTTAGAAAGGAATATGGATAAAGTGACAGTCAGCCCTGCTAATAAAGAATGGAAAAAACAGGAATATACACCAGGGCTTTTCTTGTATGAAAAACATGAAGAAATGGTTGATTTGGAGAGGAGGGTGTCAAGGCTTTTGAGCTTCATTCTATCACCTATCATAATATTGGCATGACAATTACTCTGGTGTCAAAATATGAGAGTATTTTGTGATTACAAGATTGATTAAAACCCTGCTATCTGGGGTTCCTGGTCTGCGTCATTATTGCAGGTAGTAATTGCAATGTCTACTCTTGGGGGAGTTGGAGTGTGACCTCCTCTCATGAGATGAACAAAATGAGGTCCCACTGGTGATAAGATTCATGCTGTGCTAATGAAGGCAATTGAGTTGATACACCTTTTTGATAGGAATTTAGAGACAATGAAGTGTTTTGCCTCACATTACTCCAGGGACATACGAGCTGGCATTATGCATCTGTTCAGTGATGCCAGACAATTCATTCTCTTGAATGAAGTTTGCTGTAAAGTCATTCTTCCTCTTGCTGAGACAAGGCAATTTGGTTCCACTGATGGCAGCAGAAATACTCGAGCTGAAGTTCCTGGGTTTGAGGCTGAGGTGTAAGTCTGGCTGTTTTCAGGCATGTGAGCAGATACCTCAAAAAAGGACTAAAGAGTCATGATTCCTTCATAGAAAATACTCTTTGCTGTTGCTATTTGATCGCATCACGTAAAACACACAGATATTACTTCATGCACTACAAAGACCCAAAGCCCAGCAACTACTGAAGTGCCTTTCTATTAGGCACTTTGAGGATCATACTCTTTCATCTCCCTTAACTTTTGATGTTTATATTTGAGCTTCTGCTCCAGGCAATCTTTATAGCCAATGGAGAGATATTGGCACTTCCAGGACGTGGTTCATCTGAGCGCTTTTCAACATCTACCTTAAAATGAGATTACCCACATCCCAGAATGCCCAGTTTCTCTCCGCTGACTGTTAAAGTGTCTAGACGTCTAGCTCTGATGTAAATGCCAACATCTGGACAGGTTTATCCCACAAGCAAAATGTCCCCTGGTAAAATCCAGAGCAATTACTATGTTTTCTTGAAAGGACAAACACTCAAATGAGGGGCGAGTGCAGAGAAAAGTGAGTCTGAAGAGAAACCCAGGAAGAAAATGATAAAGTGATCAAATTTCCACACCACTTCAAGGCCAGTAAGGATCAGCATGGATGCGGAGGCCTGGGTCATGCCCTTATCTATGGATTTGGTGGGAAGAATTTATAGATTTCAGAGGGAGGAGCCAGGAGGATCTGAATGTTTTGATATGGTTTGTAGGAATGAGCTAATAAGTCCTAGCCCTGTATGTAAATGAAGTTACGTAGTCCTATTAGCCTAAACTCTATGATAGTGTTCTGGCTTTAAAACATGGTCTATTATATGCAAAGGGCCTAAACATTTTGGGAGAAAAAACAAAGAGAGAAAAAAAGGAAAAATGTCTAAAAAGGAAAAAAAAAAAAAAAGAAAATATAATGCTTCAGTGTTTGAGAGAAACACAGAGCCACTATGGTTTAGATCATTCAGTGACAACTGTATTGTTTCTCCACAATAGAAGCAAAAAAGCCATCCTAGGTGGAGTGTCACCAAAGAAGACCGCTTTTTTTTATCAGATCCCCCAGAACAAAGGACCTTACAGATAGCTGTTTTCTCACATACTTGAGAATACTTGACAATTTTTAAATTTCTTTCTTTCTACCCCCACTCTTCCATTAAACCAATAGATACTGAATTATATCTCTTTAAATTTGGTCCCTTAAATACTGCAGCTTTAGAGTTGCTGAACTTGACCAAGGCAGCACAACACATTATTTGGTGTTCACTCATATGCATAGGTACATTTTTATTTTTATTTTTATTTTCTTAAAATTTCCATCTTGGAAATTTAAGATGCATCTGTTCCTGTTGCTGCTTGTAAAGGCAATTACTATTTTGTGAGCAACGCCCTTTGTGTGACCACAGTATATATTTATTACTGAGTTTTCTGCTGTAGTAGACTCAGTTAAAATTCATTTAGTGCAAGGAGTAAAACACCAGTGTGACTGGTGGAAAATAAACCAGCAACAAATATCCTACATAGGTGTATTCATATATGACTTGTTATAAAATACAGCATAAAATATGAGAGGAAGAATGTTGCTATAATTAAAAACAAAGGACTGGAAGCAAGAATATCTGGTTTCTGCATTTGGCTGTGTCACAGACACTCTGTGTGGCTATGGAAGGATCACTTCTTTCTCCTGTAGGTTTCCCCATCTGGAAAATAATGATACCTTCCAAAAAGGTGCTTGAGAAGCATGACTCATTAATATTTGTAAATATCCAGGGATCAAAGAGCCTGTAGATACACAATGTAACATATTATTATGCCGCTGTTCTTAGCCAATTTCCCTTCTCTGTAAGGATGAGCTCTTTGAATTTATTGCTTTTGACCCAGGAAAATGGCCCCACGGGGCTCTGTGTTTTTATTGACTCCAGATGAAGTTTTCTCATGTTTACAAATAAAGCGATAACTTACTGACCTCCAATGCCCACCGTGCAAGCCCTCCCTTGGATCTGGCTCCCAGTTCTCCCTGCTGCATGGCAAAAAGCAAAATGCCACATTTCTGGTGAGCAGAACCAGTTGTGTCTCTCATAGCTGGATGGCTCCTGTGGGGACAGCACAGAGGGAAATGCCCTGGGTGAGAGTTTTGAGAGAAAGAAGCACAAAGCTGGCACAGGCAGCTCAGCTGTGACATTAAGGAGTGGTCACAGCTACAGATATTTTGCAGACCATGACACAATGCATTCTAATAACGATTTATCTAATAACTGTTTTCCCTGCTCTGGGATGCAGAGAGTTTACAGGTCTTCTTAGGAGCAAAATCACTTCTGCAGCTGCTCTGCTGAATCGGAAGAGCCAGAAACCAGCCCTTGCAAATTATTTTCTCTAACTGAAGGGAATATATTAGCAAACCAAAAGGGTCTTAGAAACACTTGAAAATAACACCAGAGTTATAAACTTCCAGCTATTGGAGTTTGAGAGGGGGTCTGAAAGTGCTGGAGTCCACTGGTAGATAACATTCCCAGAGAGTGATTCTGCATATCTGCAGTCAAAGTGTTTCACCAGCCCTTAAAAAACAGAATTTACTTCAAAATTCATTTATTTTGTTCTTCGGGGACATCTGAAAAAGTTTACACTCTGGAAAGATGAATGGGTATCTTTACTTACTGAATACTTATGTTTTTTGGAGGTGGATACAAAACATGTTTTGCTTAAAATAAAATGTGTGAGCATTTCAGATATAGCTGCATTTCTCCAAATGCATTGTGTGACCCACTAGAGAAGAAAAAAGTCTGATGGCCTAAAGCCAACATTGGCTAAATTAGGGACAGAAGTTTTACCCAGAGGAGAACTGCTTTAGTTTTGGGTAAATTTTTCTAAAAAAAATATTATTCAAAAATGTTAGCTTCATGGGAACAAGAAGTTGCAGGAGAGGCCAGGGCTGGCCACTTTGAGCAGGAAATTATTAACGATTCTTATCTTCTGGAATTCGAGTAGATTTGGTTGCTGATCTTTATAGAACAATATTTATCTTTCCCTGGTGGACTTTCTCTTTGTCTCCACCAGCTATCACAATTATAACCTGGCGTTCTGCATGAGTGGTCTTGCAACTGTGAGCCAAGGGACCCAGGAGCAAGGACAATAGAATTACGGTCATGGTTGGCAAATTGTGAAGACTTTTTGTTTAAAGGTTGGATGGTAATTACAGGAGATTGGGGTTTGTGATTACTAATGGACCTTCAGTCCCCTCTCCCATGTGAGTCTTTGCCTGTACAGAGCTGCAAGTAATTGCAAAGAGTGAAACTTTTTTCTTATTTATGTGCTGTAACGTGAGTTAAGATTTCAGCATCTTTTTTTTCCCTTCCCCTGTTCTGTGTTTATGAAGGAGAGGAGAAATACTAATATTCTTTGGAGATCACCTGATGTTCAAAATTTTCTCCTTCAAATTCATGTCTTCCTCAGCCTCTCAACTGCCTTAGGCAAAATTTCTCATTTTCTTTTCTTCCTACACCACCTTATCTGTCCTTCCTCACTCAGAAATACCATAGAATCTCTATGTTTGTATGACTATTTTTTCTTACTTTCACTATCTTGAGCTATTACTGCTGCATATGCAATAGTAAACAATAACACAAATTGATGGTGTTTTTTGCTCTTTGTATATATGTGTTCCCAGTCCCAGTTGTTAGGAAAAGTTGCTCTTCATTTCCCTGCTTGAAAACTGGTAGTGTTTTGTGGGTTAACAGTGTGAGAAATGTCCTACCACAGAGGAAAGCAGTGCTGGATTCCTTACCAGATAGGCCAGAGATATATGAAAAGTTTAACCTACCGCTGATGGGGCTGTTCTGTCCCTTTTATAGCAAGGTCTGGGCTCCCTTACTGCTTTATTCAGAGTGGTTTTGTGGTGATGTGCAGCCCACAGACCAGGTCACACACTGGCCTGTTGTGTTGGTGGGCATATCAGGGTCATTTTGTGCAAAAGCCTGAGATGCATTTTTTCCTCATGAACCAAATTCTGAAAGAGAGAGTAGGTTGGGGTACAGGGGGAACTTCAGCAAGAGTTACAGTCTTATTTTGAAAGATAATTGCCAGAGAGATGGGATTATCCCATGGGTTTCTTGAGCCTCAGCTTCCTCCAACTGGAGTAATAATCCTGTTTTTCATCTTTGGAGTTTAGCAGCCTTGCCACAAAGTTCTCTACGCACAAAGAAAATGCTCAGAGTAGCTTCAGTGTGCTCAGGGTCAGGCCTTCTAATGGCCTGATGGGATCTGGGGACCACAAGAAATATGAGGTGCAAGGCCAGTTGCATTTCACTCTGGAATTTTTCTATCTTCTCTCAGCTAGAATACATTCCCTGGAAAGCCCAGCTAACATGCCCCTCCATTAGCTGCATGTTAATTATTACCAGCTATCTCAGAAACAGAAATCTTGGCTCATTTTTCTCCTTTATACCTATCTTCAGCAAAAGTCCTGTCTTCAGAGGACGGCTGTCGGGGGGGACAGGCCATTCCCTTGAGTCCTCTATCTGGCTTCTTAGGAATAACAACAATACTAATAAGTTAATTTTTAGCAATCTCTTTCTGCCGGGGTTATGAACATCCTGTCAGAGGGCACAGGTAATGGGATTGCACTTCCACTTCCAGCTATGAGTCATGCAAGGCATTAATGATATTCCTGTTCACACACGTGCCCAATGGCCCTCCTTTAGTGCTGTTGAGTCTTTCCTACGGTGGCATTTGCAGGCAGAAATTTCCTTGGCTCTGGTGCCAGTGTTATCACGGGCATTTTTAATTTGTAGCATCAGCTGAAAAGAGGCACTCCTCATTGTTACCCTCATCCAGGCTGAAGCTCATGCCTTGTCGAAACACGTGGGTGAGGGATGTTTAATCCCACATACCTCCAAGGTATTGGAGTAGATGTCGTCGTGAACTTTTACCGTCAGGATTTGCAGCAGGCAGAAAGCGGCCGGAGTCCGAGCTGGGGCAGGCTGCTGCGAGCGCCCGGCCCGCTGCCACCAGCAGGGGGGAGTGTGGGCAGCGCGGAAAGCCAGGAGCTCAGCTCCTCGGGGGAAAACCAGCCAGCCCTCCAAAAATGCCGCAAGGCTGCGAATGCCCGTGCGTGACACGGGAGTCTGCCCCGGGTCCCTTCCCCGCTCTCCCACAACCCTGATAGTCACGGGGGTTGCTTTACCTGCTCAAAAGTTCCTTTAGCCGCCCCCGAAGTGCCCGTGACTCAAGTCTGAGGCACTGACACAGCAGCTCGCTGTAGCTGACGAGAGAGACACGGGCATCTTCCCAGGCGTCTGGAGGGTCTTCTTCCAGAGGCATCTCTTGGGATTGAACAGTAGAGTAGGGATGTGGAGACCTGGGGACACCAGGGCAGGAATGGAGCAGTGGGGAGCCAGGAGTGGCCTGTAAGAGTTTGAACCTTGTGGAAAGCAAGAGGGAAGGTGGTGAAGCAGACTGCTACAGCAGTGAAGAAGGAAAAGAGGCTGGCAGGAAGCGAATTGCAACTGGATGCAGAGAAACAGCACTGACTGACCAGCAGGTAGGTGTGAATCCCTATTGCAATCAGAGCAAGCAACAAATACAGCCATAGAATACAACTTCTATAAAAGATCAAGAAGCATAGTTCAGAAGGGACTGTGGTGACCATCTCGTCTGATTTGTATAACACCTGACAAAGAAACTTCCCAAGTTTGTCCCTGTTTCACTTAAGCAGAAACATGCTCTTTTCTAGAAAGCTGAGTAGAAAGATTTCCAATTTTCAGAAAATCCAACAGAACTTCTTGTAATTTTTCTCAGTTGTATTTTTTCCTCATTTCTAATCTCCAAAATTTCCTTGCAATGGTCTCCTCCCATTGGCTCTTCCAATATTTGTAACTGCTAAACAAAGGAGAATCTTGTTGCATTCCTGTCTCCAGTATAAGACATGTAAGATATACGATATATGCCATTACCAAATCACCCATGACGTTTTCTTTCATCCAAAACCAGGCTACATGATGGCAACCCTTCTCCATGGCATCTTTTTCAGTGCTGCAGTCATCCTCTGGCTCTTTTCAGCACTCTCCCGACTCCTCCCCGCCCATGCAGTGATCCCAGCAGCAGTTTTCTTGGTGCTAAAGGCTGGCATAATGCAACCTCCCTTTTCCTGTTTAATAGTTCCTGTTTTGCAGCCCAGGATCTTATTACCCTTGACACTGTATTTCACTCTGGCAGATACTTCCATGACCTCCAAGTCCTCTCCAGATTTCCTGGCTTGCTTGGGTAGAAATCCCTTTCTGAAAGGAGGACTCCTCCTTTCTGCTACAGCTCAGTCACACATTCCTGCATTAAAATACATCATGTTTGCGTGAGTCATGCCATTTGTATTGTTCTTCACCAAAGACATCCTCTTCACCACTTAGTAATTCCATTTTTACACTATCTTCAGACTTCAATAGGAATCATTTTATACACCTTTTTGAGTTGGATTTGAATGAGCTGCGCCAAAAGCACCAACTATCAATGACTCTTCACTTCTCAAGACCTACTAGTATCACTTCTCAAGACCTACTAGTTATCCAGGTTTTAGTCCTTTTAATAAGATCCATGCCTATTTTTTATCATTCTATGGCATGAACTAAAAATGGCCTTAAGAAGTTAAATAAGTTACATCAACACTTTTACCTCTGTCAAGCAAACTTGTAATCTTGCTGATAAAAGCTGTTATTATACCAAGTTGGTCCATTTTTTATGTATCTAGACTCACTGATGCAAATTACACTATCCCCTTGAATTAGTTTTTCCTAATTGAAAAGCTCAGGAATGGAAACTTCACCAACTTTCTGGGTATCTTGCTTCAGTGCAACCCAACATTCCTGTTTTACTCATGGTAATATTGGTACAGTGCCATCTTATTTCTAGTCATGTGGAATCTGTTTTCCTAAACTTATCAAAACCCCTCAGAATCTTTTAAGTGTTTTACAGGTTGGGGTTTTTGTGTGTGTTCAATCTAAGTCACTGCCTTCAGGTTTCTTTTGCTTCCATTACATTTGTAAAAAACTCCATAGTCTCTTTTGGGAAGAAATATGCCATCACTGCCCAAACTCTACAACAGCCATATTTGTTGGCTACAGCTGTTCCCTGTATCATTATAAGATAATTATTTCACCAGTAGTACCACAAAGTAATTGTCTAGAAATAGTTTTTGGTATCTTTTGGTTTTACTCTGCTTAAAAAAGCTGTCTTACCACCCTTAAATCTCCTGTTCACAGGTATCTTCATGTGCTTTTGCTCCCCATGTCAATTTTATACAGTTGCAATCAATTAAATGACATTAATTATTGCTACTAGTTTCTCTCTTCCCCCCGTATCTACACATACACAAATCCATACAGAGACCAACATCTACATATTTAATTTTACTCTATTTTCCCTCCAAACCACCCTTCTTTCTCAATTAGGATATTTCAGCACCAATAAAAATATTCAGTTTCCTGACTCTTCCATTTTTTCTGTTTGTGTTTCTCTCCCATCTCATTTAGCTCAAAGCTGAACCGTTTTCCACTTTGAAAACTGGCCTTTTTAAACTTTCAGGTTTGTATATGAGCAGTTTGGACTTTATTCTGTTTGCCTGTAACAAATCACATAGAGTCATGCTTGTTTCACTCTTAACTAATCAATAATTAATTTTCAGTTCTGTAGTTACTAGTCTTCCTCTAGTGCAGAATAATGATAGGGAATAAATTTCCTCGAGAGGAAAGTGTTTCGGAAGGTCCTTTCTACCCCACTCTGCCTCCATTCTGCCGGCAGAGCTGTGTGCAACCCTTGTGGGGTCACCTTCCATGTCAGCCTAGGTATGACCAGTGGTGGTCAGAGTAAAATATGTACCAGTCTTCTGGGATGCAGCTGACTGTTTTAGTCTTAATCCTACAGTGCTTTGGAGTTGGACATGCTTTGGTGCCTTCAGGACAGAAGCAGCCAGCAAGCCCTGGATAGTTTTTCCTGTTTGCTAGCAGGTGACTGTCCCTGAAGTCTACAACGACAGAGCACAGTCCATCTTCTGAAAGAAGGCACAGAGGCACTGCACTGGCTGGCTCCAGCTCTGTGCTTGGGTGCCTCCATCTAACTGTTGTCCACCAGCGTGGAGGAACATCCATGTGGCCCACATCTTGATCCTTGTCTGGGTTCTGCTACCTGGCCATGTCTGGGGAGGAGATCACTCCTGCCCTGGGAGCCTGCCTTAGTGATGACCTTATCAGAGGCCTTCATTCTTCTACATGTCCAGATACAGAGGTGGGATGCCAGGAGAGCAGTACCAGCATGATCCTCTTGGTTCCCCCCTTGCCAAAATGAGCCCTGGATGTGGGAGAACAGGTTGCTGACCCAATAGCTGCTCTCTGAAGCACATATGCACATTGTTGGACAAAGATGCAGCCAGCTCAGGCAACCTCAGCAGCTGCTTAATGAATTTTGACTCGTACTCATTTGCCAAACTTTTGACTGGATGAAATTGGCACTGGCTGATGCAGTTCTTTCATTTACACTGCTCAGTCTGGAACAAAATGAAAGGCAAGTGCTTTTGACTGAAACCTGGCATGAGCCCCCAGCCACCAGCCTCAGCTCTCTGTCACACAGGATGCTGTCCAGCAGTGAGGCCAGTCTGCACATGGTCTGCACCTGGGTCAAGAATGCATGTCATTAAAGAAGGCAACTCCCTTGGCAACCACTTCATTTTTCAAGGTGGTAGCCCTTGGGCTTCTCAGTGTCTCTTATCGCATCAAAGGTGCTGTTACATAGTGAACTGAAAGGTTGTCCTCTTCCCATGGAATTCTCTAGGCAGCATGCCTTGGGTGAAGAGCTACAGACCTTCTACCAGCACCTCCTCTAGCAAGCTCTGCTTCATCTTCTCATCATGCACTCTGCCCAGCCCAGTCTTGTGTGCTCAGACCTCTCTTCAGCCCCAGAAAGGGCAGGAACAAGGGTACATGCACAGCAGGTATGTTCAACAGTGAAAGAACTGAAGTACAGAACAAGGAAGTTATTTCTCTCCTAGAATTCACCCCTTCCCTTCAAGGACTCTAAAGCCACCTTCCTTTCAAGCAGAAAAGGCCAGCTAAATCAAAGGCCCAAAGGGTGCTTCAGCAGAGCTTTGCAGCTGGAGCCATTCACCATTGCAGGGTCCTTCTGCTGAGAACCACGAAAGATCAAAGCAAACTCCCCAAGTGAAATGCAGTGAAATGTGCCAATGTGCAAAGAGGAGAGTGAGCAGACTTGTCAGAGACAGGACTGCTGGTCTCCAGAGCCAGGCTAGCTAGCTAGGCATGGTGCTTCATGAAACACACTTATTCTTGCATTGAGTTTCCTGCCTGGCTTCGTTTGCTTAATTATTTGTTTTCACAGATAGCACTGGTTTGTGCAATCATTTTCTTTGAAAACAGAATTCAGCTCATGTTATTTCACCTAAATGGGCTGACATTGAGTAAAGCAAAAGTTATTTTGCTGACAGCCCTGGTCCTCAGCCAGTGATTGTACCTGGGATGTTGCCTCAGAGAACAGTTGTCTTGTCCCAGTGTCAGGTGTGTCCTGGGGCCCCAGCACAGCACTGTGCATGGCACTGGGAGACATAAAAATTAACCTCCCCAAAACTAAGGGTACACAACTCCAGCTGTGGCATAAAGTTCTTTTGGATGGGCAGGATGGCTTTTTGCCATCCAAGCTTCAGGGTCATGAGCGTGAAAAGGTAAAGTGATTTTAACATTTATTCAGTTCAGGGTAGAGAGGGTGTTTTGAGGCTTTTGCAGCTTTTGAATGCGTAAATGAGAAAGGAAGATGGAAAGAAATGGCATGCTGCTGTTTCTAAAGGGTGAGGGAAACTTTATTCTAACTGGCCTGCTTCCCTTGTATGGGCAAGCTGGTTGGCTCAGGACATGGGCTCTCCACATATAAATGCATTTCTCTAAGAGCTGTTTTATGAGCCACTTCCAGTGAAGACAAACTGTTAGGTACTTCATAGCAAACGGTTTTGGAGCAGGGGTTATGGATTTTCCTTTGCTAGGGAAGTGACTTGCTCTTTTATGCTGCTGCTGCCTCACATTGCAATGACAAGAGAGCACTGCCCTGGGCAGGTTTGGAGTGTTGGCCTGATGGTGCTGTGCTGTCCTGCAACACAAGTACAGATGGATGCTTATCCACCCTCAAATAATTCTTCTGAAATGTCCAGGAAGGGGAAGGAGTAAACCTGCACTGTGTTTTCAGCTACCAGGATAGAGACAATATTTTAGATCCGCTGGTCATTTATAAACTTACGTCCCTTCCTCTGTCTGTTGGCCTTTAAAAGAGTTAATATTGTATATTGGGAATACAGATAATGCTGAAAAGCAACTTCTCTATCAAACTGTAGATGTCAAAAGCTGTGCTCTTTGACCTATAGTTTAGTTCCAGAAAAAACACTTATTTTCAGATGAGCAGAAAAGAAGCTGGAAATGACGAAACTGATCATATGTTTGAACTTATTTTGTTGATGGATGGCATTTGTACAAGTAACTGTCTCTATGGCTTTTGTTTTAAATCATTTGGGCTTTTAATATTGACCTCTCTGTGAATTGGTGACATCAGGAAACCTATTACCCAATTCAGATTTTGCCAATTTTCTTCAAAAGTAGTTTTATTTTTTTGAATATTGTATTTGTAAGCAAGGAGGTCTTTCTGACATCTCAGGCATTCTAAGCCTTGGCTATATTTTGTCCTACTGGTGTAAGTGAAGTTTTCCCAGAACTGACAGTAGTGAACTGTTGCCTCAAGTTAAAGCTGTTTTGGACCAAAGTTCCTTCCTCCAAGATTTGGCCTCAGAACTCAGTTTTGAAATGCTACGAGGAAAAAAGAATTTAGGAAATTATAATTAGCAAGGTGGAGGCTGATGAGTTTGCTCAAGGATGAGGAAGGTTCTCAGCTTCTTTTCTGAAGAAATGCTGTATACCCTGCATTTCAGTTCCAGAGCTGAGAAGTGCTCCCCCAGGAGACTTGAGAGCTTGAAAATTTAGGAGCCTTCTAACAGACTATTGGCCCTTATTTTGATCTTTAGTAAGTTGGAGTATTGCCCAACCTTTTTTGGGGTGTGAAGGTGTGGTTCTGGGCAGACAGCCATCAAGGTGTGTGGGCATCTGTGGAGTCTAAAGACAGATGGAATTTAAGAAAACTCCGCTGCTTTGACCAACCCAACACATTTTCATGAACTGCTCACTGAACTGTATTCAATATGCTCTACTTAAGATCCTCACAAAACTGAAATACTATCTTGTGTAAACTGCAATTGAAAAGAGTTATGAAATTTCCATTTATCCAGAACAATTTGTAGGGTCTGTTATTTAAAAAAAATTGCATGTTTTCAGAGTGCAGAGCCAGACACTAATATACCTCTGAGATGGAAGTCTTGCAATTGTATATATGGTTTGTGGTTTATGCATCAGACAATAATCTAGCATAAGTATGAAAATATTTAACTGGCATCCAGCTGCAGATTTTATTGGAGCATCCTTTGGTTGGGGTTTATAGCCCGCACAATTGAGTGGGCAGGATTTCCTGAAGAGATCAGGTCCCCAGTCATTTGTGGAGGTGAAACTGGGATGATCACGAGTTACTTGTGGGAAAGAGGGTGGGAGGAGGAAATGGTGCAAGGAGGTCTACAGTCACCTGTGAGGAAGTGGTGTTTGGGGATGGGGAGATTCCCTGCCTCAGACCCTAATTACTGGGGAAGAGGCACAGGTATTGTTTTGGTACATATACATTTCATGTCCCTCTGGTACCCTGGGATGGGGAACCACAAATAGCCAGTAGCTGCTCACTGGCTTTTTACTCTAGGGAAGTTATAACTTCCCACCCCCACACACCCCCATCTTTCATTGTAGAGGGGCTTTTGAGTCTCACCAAGCTGATGAGAGAGGAGGTGGGTCAGCACTTGTTGGCATCATGCTTGTGTAGCAGGCCTTCTGTGGCTTCTTCCTTCTAGGGGAGCACTGGTGAGTGAGTGGCCAGAGAAAAGACATGACCTGTGGCAAGGTGGGTTCATGATCCTGTCCCCATGTTCCCAGAATTTATTCAGATCTGTGTGCAGGAGGGAGTTCTTTCTGGATCAGACAGACACCACTGGTTGGGGTTTGCTTTCTTTTTGGTGCTAATTGTGGTGATAGTTGTGTGGGGCACACCGGTGCAAACCACAGCCTGCCACTGCCAGGACTCATCCCTTTCTGTGGTGAGTTATGTTTGTGGTATTTGGCCTTTGCTACAGCTCCGAAGTGTGGTGAGAGGTGCTGGGGGGACTTTGATGCCCATGGAATGCAGAATAGGTGCTTTGTGGGTTCCTCTGGACTGAAGTCCTGTTTGCTTGTCTTTGCAGAGGACTGTTCAGCTTCTAGGTCTCTGTTTTTGTACTCATTTGGTGCCTCGCTGAGGTTGTTCTGATTTGATTGTTGAATAGATTTATTTATTGTTCAAGCCAATATTGCTAAATGCCACTTGATTTGCAGGGGAAGGATAGGCATACTTGAGTATAGTTTTATTTTTGTTTGGTAGTTACCAATATGTCAAAATGTGAGCTCATGCCATATCTCCTTCAGCAAGCAACATGTGTCTAGCACCTGGGACAAACATCAAGCGATCGACCTCAGACAATAGAACAGTTCTCCTGAAATTAGCATTTGCTTCTTAGACCCATAGCCATGAATAACACCCACTCCTTATGCTCAGAATGTAAAATATGAGCTCCAGGACAAATGATAATAAATGAGCCCAAATGAATTCTCCCCTCCAGGAAATGATTTAATAAGTAAGGCTGCCCCATCAGATACTTCTCCAGGGAATGTGATGTAAGTGTAAGGTGAAGTACTATCACAAAAACCGTGTGTGTATATTCCTACCAGATCTATTAGCCAGGGAAATATAAGTCAGGGTCAAGATGACTGTACCCTTAAGCTGACATTACATATCGCTTTGGCAGGAAGAGTGTTTGGAGTTCCTTGATCTCTCTGTAGACGTTAAAACAATCCTGCTGATAGTTGAGGACCTGTCCTGTTACCTCCACTCACTTGTCACTGCTTCTGCTGCTTGCAGCAAAAGGATGATACAAAGATCCAGTCAGTGACAGGAAAACAAAGAGTAAGGAAAGGGATGCAACTCCTCACATGTGATTGTTGGCTATGGGAAGGTGTCCAGGGTACAAAATCAACCCAGAAGGACAGAATGAGTGATGGTGCTGTGCGCTCATGAGCATTTTTCTCTCTTTCCAGAAGCTGAAGATCTTTGGGAAACTCCTGAGTGACAGAGGTAAGTGAAACTGCCAGTGGGTGGTGCATGGGCATCTCTAATGCTTGCAGATCAGAGCTGAGAGCTGCCCTTACCCATCACATGTATTCTATTTACATCACAGCAGAGGGAGCGTTGGCAAAGCATCTCAGAGGAGCAACCTTTTGTTATACCTACAGCTGCTCCCTTCCCTGTTAGTGCAACCAACACAAAAATAATCAAAATAATAAGACTCATACAGTTGATTCACCATTATGTGACCATTGCAGCCAGCTTGGTCATAACTTGGTTACTGCATCTTGTGTCCCTGCAATTTCTTACAGGGAAAGAAACACCTGAAATACCTCAGGATGTTTAGGATCGATTCACCTGGCTGCTTCTTTCAACAGTTCACTCCATTCTGGCTTTTTTTTCCATATCTGCTAGAAGGCCATACCAAGATGTTGATTTTTCTTGTGCTGTCCTCCATGCTCTGCGCGGAGGGACTATATTTGAAATCAGTGAGCGAGCTGTGTGTTAAGAAATAGCTCTGGCACTAAAATGCTTAAAATTACTCTTTGTTTCTCTGACTTCTCTCCTAATTTGGATTATCCCCCCGGACTTGCCCACAAGATGGAATACTAAGAAAATATTATTTTGTTTAATTTGTTTTTTGATGTCCACATTTCTCACATTTCCTGTTCCAATTTCAAAGTGAGTCTGAGCTCCTCCACTAACATTGCTCTGGCTGTTATTTTGGGGATCTGAGAGAGGGGATTAAAAATAAACGAAGTGCGGGTAATGCGTTTCTTGCCACGGGTTCTCTTAGGCGAGTCAGTAAAAAGTTATTGACGTTCATCTCATTTCAGGTTAGATGAAGGGTATTACTAACACAGGTCAAGGTATTAAAATATGGATGCCTAAATTTAGACTCCTAACTTCATATTTTGAGCCCCTAAATAAGGCTTGATCTTATGCCCTTTGAGGTCAATGCCAAAGCATTGACTAAGTTCAATCTGCAAGATGAAGTCCTAAATTATTATTAAAAGTTCTCAGCGTCTTACAGCTCCAAATAAGTCATCACCCTGCCTCTTTGCAAATCACGCGTCTTTCCTTAAGTCCCTAAACATGGGGCTCATGCTTTTAGGTATTCCATATTTAAAATCCTGCCTGTTGATGCTTTCTGTTTCAGGGGCCATGGACATGGGAGCATAACAAGGCTGATAAATAAGCATAGCTGGGACACAGATGGATTTGCTTTTTTGGTGAGCAGTGCTTAGCACAAACACTGCAGATTCTATAGCAATGTCAGATTTATTATGGTATAAAGTTAACATGGAAGGCACATGAATGTCCTTGCTGGTGCCAGAATTCAGCAAGTACATGACCATTTGCTCAAACTTCACATACACCGCTCTCCTGGTAACAGGATGTTGGCAGGTGGAAGATCACAGGATCCAGATGAAACATAAAACGAGATGAGCAATCCCGTAGTGGTAATTTTAGAAGCTGGGTTCTGTACATTATTTACAGTACATTGTAGCTTTACAGGGATAAGGCTGCCCCTTGCCACTCGTGGATTTAATGTTTTCTGTGAGGTTTCTGTGGGAGACTTTCCTCTAAGCAGCAGCTGGAGGGATTTTGTCCATCCAGAGGAGTTGGAAGTTATTTGCACTAGAGCTACCTTCATTCATAGAACACTCATCTATCATGAGAGGAAAAGGCACCTAAGACCTTCCACCAAATAAAAGGATTGAGTGAGTTAATCTGCTTGCTGCTGGTCTGAAGTGCAGAGGCCTGGCATAAAGACGGAACTGTTCACAGTGAACTGGGACAGAGTCGGAAGTGGTTCCTGCCTCTGGGAACTTTAAGTTAGCTTTACCTTCAGTTAATGAAATATCCCCTCATTTTCCTGGGGGAGATGAATTCTCCCTGTCTCTTGGAAGGCATTTTTTGCAATTGCATCCTGAAAAGGGGAAACTCCAGTTATTTTGGATGAGTATTTGTTTCTTCATAATCCCTCTACAACAATTTGTAAAAAAAAAATTACAGAAAAAGTGAAGGAAAAGGGATTATTTTGCAATGTTTGAACAACACCCACCACTCTGCTGTAGGAACATGATCCTTGAAGAGAAAGGGTTTATATTCTCCTTCAGGCTTTCGACTGGGCTGGATTTCTATCCTGGCCCAGATGGAAGGCTGTGGGTACAAGGGGTGTGGGGCGTGACCTGCAGCTGGGGCAGTGGAGGGGCAGATGGGAGCTGCTCCTTGCTCAGGCAGACCTGTCACTCATCTCCCAGCCTTCTTCAGGGTCAGCGTGACCAGGGCAACATCCCCACATACTGCACCAAGGGGTGACACAAAATCTTTAAAAATTAAACAAAGGGACAAACAGGTCTAAAGTATACCGAAAGCAAAGATTTTTTTGGGGGGGTGGGGGGATGGGGTTGTTTCATGTATTTCTCTCAGCCAGCAGGTGCCTCTATAGAGCCAATGCTTTGCCTGTATCACTGAGTCTGTGGCACAGCATTAGAATACCTGCTTTCAAATGTCAAATAGCCTTTTCTTTCTTCAGTGTCTTTTCCCTCTACCCTTCCTCCAGCCCGTGGTGAGCCCTGAGGTCTGCCAGTCTGGACTTCCACTCCATCTGCCACATAAGGTCCTTGGAGGATGAAAGCTGGAGAAAGATGTATGTTGACACACGCATATTGTTACTATGTATGCCGTATGAAGAAATATTCTGTATGACAGGAACCAAGTAGCTCAGTTTGGGAATGCCCGCACCAAACTCGGTGAGACAAAGCTGCCTCTTTGCCCATCCAGTACCTCCTCGGAAAGCAGGGTGGGGTTTGTGCGGCAGAACCTTCACCCTTTCAGTATGACACCCTTCTGCACACCCGGGCACCGCTCAGCCAGCACAGGCAGGCCCCTGAGCCACGGGAGAATAGCACTGGGTTAAGAGAAATAAAACCCACCTGAGGATAACGCTCCTTCAGCCCTCTAACACATAGATGCTAAAAAAAAAAAAATCACTGTATCTGAAAAGCCAAGTCCTGGGGGGGGGGGGGGGGGGGGGGGGGGGGGGGGGGGGGGG